>PVIJ01003927.1:0-102908 GCA_004024925.1 Scalopus aquaticus | reverse complement strand
CCGCCGCTACCTGCTGCTGGGGGACGGCCCGGGGGCTGCGACCGGGGGCCCGGGGGCCCGAGGGCGCGGGCTCAGCGCCACCCGCGGGAGCCTAGTGCTGCCGTGGCGGGACACGTGGACACGGCGCCTGCGGAGGCTGCAGCGGAGGGAGCGGCGGGGGCGCTGCGGCCCGGCCTGAGTCCGCGGGGCTGGGGCTGGGCGGGGCGCCCCCCTCAAGGCTCCAGTTCATCGAGGCCATCTGCTGCGCAGGAGCTTAGCTGGCAGGCGTGGGACACCATCTGGGCCCCCGCCCTGTCCCCGCCGGGCGCCTCCCGCCACGCCGTGCCCAGGCGCGCGACACACCGACTCAGGACAGGTGGCCGCGGAGGGCGGCTGTGAGGCCCCTCGGGCAGCTGGCCTCGGGAGGCCTCCTCGGTACCCCCCCTCGTGCTCTCTGACCTCTCCAAAGGCACCGTGACACCCCAGAAGGCTGTGAACACTCCTTTGGGGCCACCCCCCCAAAGCCATGTGCCCCCTCCGTGCTGCGCCCGGAGAGCGCCCCACTTCCCTGAAGGCACGTGACCCCGCCCCACCATTATAAGCCGGCTCGTGCCGGACCCACTGGAGGTCTGAGAACACCCCAAGGCCGCACTGACTGCCCCCGACCACGGACTCCGCGATCCTCCGGAGAGCGCTGTGACCCCCAGGAGCACTGCGGCCCCAGAGATGCCGCGGCCGCGGGGCCGCGGGGCCGCGGGGGCCGGGCGCCCGCTGCAGGGACCCGCGGCGCACTCCGCCCCCAGCGAGGACGGCGGCCTCTGCCCCGTCCGTCCGCCTGTCGCCTCGGCCTGCCCTGTCCGCCAGCTGGCGTGCGCGACCGGCCCGCTCGTCGCCGCCTGCGCGGCCCCTGCCCTGGGTCCCGCCCGGCCGACCCTCTCGGCCGCCGGCTCCTCCGCGCAGGTCCCGCCCGGGACCCCCAGCGCCCTTCTCCGCGTGCTCGGGACGGGACGTCGACCCCGGGTCTGGGCGCGACTCGGCAGGCAGTTCTCGGGGTCCCGGCCCGGCCCCGCGCGCCCGGGCGGACTCAGCCGGCGCCAGGGCCCGCGGCGTCCCCGCCCCTCCGCGCGGGCCGGGCCCCGGGGCGGCGCCCGCTCCCGCCGCCGGTCGCGGGGCGCAGCGCGCATGCCCAGAGCCCGCCGCGGCAGAGACCCGCGGGCGCCGGGGTGGGCCGCCTCGGCGGGGGCGGGGCCGCGCGCGCGCGTGCGCAGTGGAGAGCGGCTGCTCCGTGGCGCGGCGAGCGGAGGGAAAGCGGCGCGGCGGGCGGAGGTGGGTGCGCGGGCGGCGGCGGCGGCGGGCGGGGGCGTGGCCGGCGGGGGGCGCGGGCCTCCGGCCGCGGCGAGGAGCGGGCGGGGGGAGGCGGCTCGCGCCGCTCGGTCCGGGGCGCGCGGTGTCCGCGGACTCGGAAACGCGCCCTGGGCTCGCGGTTGCAACAGATTGTCCCGCGGCGCTGGCCGCCCAGACCCGCGGCAGCGGCCCCCCGCCCCCGCCCCCGCCCGCGGGGTCCCCCGCCCGCCGCCGCCGCTCGGCTAGTCCGGGCCCCTCGGAGGCGCGGCCGGGGCGGGGGGCCGCGGGGCCGCACCTGGGCACGGCCGGGCGGGCCAGCGGGGCCAGCGGGGCCGGGGGCGCCCTGCCTGACGGCGCCGGTGCATGGTACAGACCAGAGCGCTCTCGCACCCGCCGGCCGCGCGGGCACGGGGTGGGCTGGGTCAGCAACGCAGGGCCGCCTGCCCCACCGTGGCCACCGTGCTGGCGATGCCCTGGCCCCTCGGCCGGAGCCCGCCCGCCTTCCTCGGGCCAGAGAAGGCGGTTTCCTTTATTTGCGTGGTGTGTCTGCTCCGGGCGGGCAGCCTGCGCCGCACAGAGAGCCGCCCGCTGCTTGACAGCCTCCGAGGCTATGTCCTCTGCCAAGGGCGAGGGCCAGCTGCGCTGCCCAGCACGTGGTGGGCGCCTGCCAGTGTGGCCTCCTGGCAGTGAGGCCCTCCTCGCTCTGCAGCCGGCAGGGCCCAGATAAGAGGAAGCAGTTTCCCAGAGGCGCCGGCTGCCTGGCCTCAGTCCGCGCGGCCCCCTTATCGGGGTGTGGTCTTCGTCTCATCTGCTCAGAGCTCGGTGTGGTCTCCGCGGAGCATGCGCTGGGCGGCCGGTGCTGTCCAGAAGCCCATCTCCCTGCGGTCAGGGCCAGGCCACGGCCCCTGCATCTTTGCTCGCCACTGCCAGCGTGGAACGGGGCCGAGGGCTCTTTCTGAGTGACCGGGACGCTCAGGCCTGGGCTGAGGGTGACCTTCCGGCAGTAGGCGCCATCTGGGCATCTCGGCAGGCTTTCCACAGCAGCAACAAAACACCCCCTGGGTCCGGCAGTGCCCCTGCAGGTGGGCCCCGGGGCGCTGGCCGTGCACCTGCCGGGACTGCCTGCGGCCCGGGTGACCTTGGCGCTGGGTGGCTCCTGCCCCCGCTTCTCATGCCGTTGCCCAGCCGCCCTCAGAGCCGCCTCTGACGTGTTTGTTCTTGGGGGTTTCCGCCTTCAAGTGCGCGGGGACAGTGAGGCAGCTGGTGCGAGAGCGCCTGACTTGCGCCCTGCTCAGCGCCTCGCCTGCTGGATGCGCCTGCCCTGTTGGGACTGCCCCGGGCGGGCGCACGAAGCCTGTGAGCCCCAAGCAGCGATCAGGGCCCTCCCCGGTCCCTCTCCGAGTGGCGGTGAGACTCCGACCCCTGACCTTCGCCCTCTGCGGGCACGGCCCAGGAGCCCCGGCTGCAGAGGCCCTGCCTGGGGAGCGCCCGCAGTGAGGGGCCTGGTGGCCTGCGGGCCCAGCTGTGCCACCCGCTGGCCTTGGTGGGGGTGAAAGGAGGGGCTCAGCTGAACTGGGAGGCGCAAGCTGTGGCCAGCCCGCGTGAGGGAAGGAGCTGGGGCGGGGGCAGCGTGTGGGCAGCTGCACGGCTGCCCCAGCCTGCGGTCAGCGGCCGAGGGGCCCCGGGCTGGGTGAGGGCAGCCTGGCCGCGGGAGCTGGGCAGTCCCTGAGCGCCAGGCCTGGGCTGACTCGACCCTGGGCTCACGCGTGAGCCGCTGGCCACCTACTGTCTCGCGGCCCCGCCGGTGGCGGTCGTGGCGTTGCAGAGGGGCTGTGTCAGGTGGGGGTGGTGAAGGGGTCGGGGGTCCATCCGGAAGGTGTGAGGCTCAGTGCCCGGCAGACAGCAGGGGACAGGGGAGAGCCGGCCGGGAGCAGGCCGCAGGGCTGCGCAAGGCCAGGGAAGGGGCGCCTGGCGAGGCCACACCCCACACAGTGGGCAGGCGGGGACAGGCCGGCACTGTGAGCCCCTCCCTTTGGAGATGCTGGGCTGGGGTGCACGAGCTGTCCCGGCGCCGAGGACAGTCGGGGACTCGTGTGCGACGCGGGAGCGGGCACGGGGCGGGCCGGCCGGGACAGCGCAGAGTGACCGACCCCTGAGGGCATCGCGTGTCCTGTCTCGTGGCCGTTAAACAGACAACAAAGGTAACAGAAACCTGAGGGGTAGTCCTCTGCTTTGGGGGGGCTCCGGGAGAGGGCTGCAGGCCTTTTTATTTGTGACGGAGCCCCGTCTGCTTGAGAAAGAGAAGACGGGGAGCACTTGGGGTGGGCAGTCCCCTCCCCACCCGGGGACACCATCTCTGCTTTACTTGCCTTTGGGGAAACTTCTGGGTGCCCATTCATTTCAGAGGACCCCATTTCTCTCCAGACCACGTCAGGTCCACAGTCGGAGCTCTGAGGGGGTTCTCTGAGACCCAGAGGCAGATCCACGGTGGCAGAATCCTCGGGGTCCCCTTGCTCCCCTACCAGGACTCCGGTTTCTGTGTGACATCAACACTAGCAGCCAGCAGGGCTGAGGATGGAGCCCCGAGTGTGGTGCCCCCGGCCCCCAGCTGGCCGGCCACGTTCCATCTTGGTGGTCAACCCCACCCGCAGGCCCGTCCCAGTCTCCCCTAGACTCAACGAGTGGGCCCTCAGCACCCCCAGAGGTGATGGAGCTGGGCTCCCCGCAGAGGCTGCTGGGGACCCGCGGGGTCCGAGGGTGAGAGCCTGAGGCTGCGGTCCTCTCGGGGCCCTCGCCTGCCGCCATCGCCCTCAGCCGTCCCGCCCGGCAATCCGCGTCGCTTCCCGTCTCGGGCGACCTATGGCCCTCGGGAGGGTCAGTGTTCCGGCCCCGGCCCCGGCAGTCCCCGGCCTCCGCCGGCCCCGCTCCTGGAGGGCCTGGCCTCGCCCGCGCTCCGGCGCTGCGCCCCTCACCCCTCGGGAAGCTCCCCGAGTGCTTCTCGAAATGATTAAACCTGCAAGACTCCGAGCCGGCTCCCGTCACGCCCGAAGATCCTCGCGGGAACCTGCTGTGCGCCCGGCCGCCAGGCCCTGCCCCCGACCCACCGCCAGGGCCGCCTGCCCAGGGCCAGCTGGCCGGTCAGGCTGCGGGGAGGGGGCGGGGCCTCCGCCGGCTGGGCCCCTCCAAGCGCCGTGTCTGACCTTCCCTGGCGTCGCCCGGCCCGGCCTGCGGCGTGGTGACTGACACCCGCTTGCGGTCACGCCCTTTGTGCCCGGCACGTGCCGCACCAGCCGGGCCGTATCGGGTTCCACCGCCCGCCCGCGGGGAGTGCCAGGTGCTCCCAAAGGCCCCTGCACCCTGCGGGGCTCCCGGCAGGCGGAGGCGGAGCAGGCCTGGCGAGCGCCAGACACCTGCTGTCCCGATCTGGAATTAAACTTCCTGCTGGGCCCGAGCGGCTGGTGTTTCTGAGTCTCCGTCCGGCCCGTCCTGCTTCCTCCTGGCACCTGGGTGCCGGGCGAGACGCTGAGTAGCCGGGCTGCTGCGGGGCTGCCAGGCGCAGGTGGCCGGGGACAAGCCAGCATGCCCTCAGCGCCGCCCCAGTTGCTGGCACGGGCCTGGGGAGGGCGCCTGGCCGGGCCAGAGGCGGACAGGCAGCCGGCCGCTGCCCACCCTCCCAGCCCCAGGCCCCTGTGCCCGGGCGCAGGTCTGGGCACGCAGCGGCCTGGGGGGCCAGAGCAGGTGAAGGCCTGGGGTGGGGAGGCAGCGGGAGGTTTGGGAGCCCAGGAAAGGACGCGCGACGGAGATGAGGGGCGTTGAGAGACGGGAGGGGTCGGGTGGGGACGCGGCGCTGAGCGGGGGCCTGCCCAGGGCGCTGGCGAGCAGCCCCGCAGGTGGCCCTCGGGCCAGGGCAGGCAGGGGCCGGCGCTGGTGCCAAGCGCGCTGGCCAGGAGCAGGCGGGGGGAGGCGTCGCACAGCAGAGCTGGTTCCGCGGCCGCGGCCCTGGGCGGGAGCCCCAGAGCTGAGGCGGGTGCAGGGCGAGGGCCCCTGTCCCCAGCGGACGGGAGGGCCGAGGGGTGGAGGGCGTGCTGGCCGCGGAGGCCTGGGGGAGGGTCTGGCGAGGGCCGGGAAGTCCAGCCCGGAGGAGCCGGTGGGGGGGGAGCCCTCTGGACAGACGGCAGAGTGGGGTGCAGGCTCCTAAAGTCGGGACCTCGAGCGGGGCTGCCCTCCCTGTCCTTAGATGCCGTCCAGAGGTGGTCGCGGAGGTCAAGGCCAGCGCCGGGCCGGGGAGGGCAGGGCTGGGCAAGGCCGCTCTGCCCGGCCAGGGGCGGGGGCCGTCGGCCGGGGCAAACAGGTGGGAGTGGGGAGCCGGCGACCCGGGCCCCCGGGAGCAGCGCCAGCTCAGGGGGCCTCCCAGGGAGGCGAGTGTCCTCCCCCTTGCCCTCCCTGCCGTCTAGAGGAAGTCACACTGGACCGCGTCATGGGCGGGAGTGGTCATCGCCGGCCGGCCTGCCTGCCTGCTCCCCCCGCAAGGGGCCGCGGGGTGGCCAAGCCCCGCGCCCGCCCGCCCCTGCCCCAGGGGCCTGCAAGCCCGCCTGCCACCCGAGCCTCCGCCCCCCGGCTGCTGCCCGCTCCTCTGGGCCTGCGGCCCCACCCCAGGGCGGCTGGGGGTGGCTCAGGAGGGAGGGGCTGAGGCCCGCGGGGGCGGTCAGCCCTGCGTCCTTCCGCGGGCTCGAGCTGCCCTTGAGGCCTCAGCCGGGCGCTGCGGGCGGGGGTCCTGGTGCATGCCGGCTCCCTGCCTCGTGGGGCGCGTGTGGCGTTGGGCGGGGTGCCGACGTGAGTGACGGGGTGAGGCGCCCGGGAGCCAGCCTGGAGGCGTGGCCGGACCGGGCCTCTGGGCCGGGCCCCCGGGGCAGCCGGCTGGCTGCTCTGGCTTCCCGAGGCCCCGTGCGGTGACGGGCTCCTTGGCCGAGCTGGCGCGTGCCCCCCGCCCCCCTCCCGGGGGTGCTGGGCTCTGCCTCGCACCCTTGGGTCCGACTCCGGCCCTCGGACCGTCCTCCCCACGGCCCCCTGGGGCTTTTTGGAACTGCGCCTCCTGCGGTGCCCCTGCACCCCTCCCCGCCTCCGGGCAGTCAGCTCTGACGCCCCCCAACCCGGCACCCCTGAGGTGGCCCCCCCCGCCCGAGTGGGGTCGCCAGCGGCCCCCGCCACGGCCGGGGCCTGCAGAGTCAGGTGCTAGTGTGGCCCCGGGGCCGGCCTGGGGGCCCCTCCCTGTCGCATGGATGTTCGAGTCCCAGCCCGGTCGTTGGGGCTCCCCTGCACCCCAGAGATGCGCCTGCCCGGCTCCTGCCCACAGCAGGGCTGCGCTGGAGCCCACTCTGGGGCCGGGAGCCGGCGTGAGAGGTGACGTGGGGCTTGTCTGCCGGGAGCACTGCCCGATGGCCTCCGCCGCGTCCACCCTCCCTGCCCGCTCTCCCACCTGGCCCTGGGCGCGGGGGTCTGGCCGCCTTCTCCGTGGGCACCCTTTGGGGGCTGCTTGGAGGAGAGTTGGGGTTTATCTGTGCCCCTGTGGGGTGCTCGAGCCTGGCTGTCGTCCCGTAGGAAACCCCACCCGGAGAAGGCCCTAGCCACTGCCCCCGAGGCCGCGCCCCCGCCGGCCGCACCCCGTCTCGGCGTGTCCAGGCCCGGCCCGTGGTCGCGTCAGCGGCCGAGCCCGGTGGCCTGGGTGTCGGCGCGGGGGGGTCGGCGGGTGTCCCCGTGGCCGTTCCGCAGCCAGGCCCCCAGCAGGACGCCCCGTCCCCCCGCCACCCATGCTGCTGACTTCTTGGGGTTCCATGTCCGTGCTCCCGTTGGGGGGGCCTGGCGGGGCCGGAGGCGTGTGGGGTCCCCGCCCCTGCCCCTGCCGGGGAGCCCCGCGTCTGGCCGGTGCTGGGCCGGGCTCCCTGGTGGGCCTCCCCGGGCCGCTCTGGGGTTTCCAGTTAATGTTCAGCCTGAGCCTGCGGCCCCAAGCTGGCCACTGGCCTGTCCTCCACGAGTCCTGCAGCAAGCGCGCTGCCCAGAGGGGCCGGCTCGTGGGCGCCGGCATGGCCCCGGGCCCCCGGAGCCGCCTCCAGGCCCAGGGCAAGCCGTCCGCGGGGCCAGCTGTGGCGGGAGCCCTGGGCCTGGGCCTGGGCGCTGGGGCTGCCCCCCAGGAGGAATCAGCTGCCAGCGGGGCCTCCAACCTGGCTCTGCCGTGGCCACCCCAGGCGTGGGCCCTGTGAGGCGGCTGCCCGGTCGCGGGTGTGGGGGCCCCGCGGGGGCAGCCGAGGGGTGCTGGCGGGTGCGTGCCGGGAGGGCTGCCGGCGGGGCCCCCACGGGTGCTGGCACCCCACGTCCCCAGCCTCGCGTCGGGGCACTGGTGTCCACTCGCGATGGGAGTAGGCGAGGGGCTGTGGCGGCCGCAGGGCGCGCTCACGGGGACGGGCTCTCGGCCGGGAATGCGAGAAGGTTCTGGAGGCGCCTGCTGCGGCCACCCGCGCAGGTGCCCGCTGCGCAGCCGCGGTGGCAGCAGAGGCCCGCGCAGCCCTGACCTCCCCGCCTTCTCACACCCTCAGATGAGCGTCCTGGACGCGACGGACGCTGGAGCCGCCTGGCCAGTCCCCAGCACTCGCTGAGGTGGCCCTGCGGTCCCTCCGGACACTAGCACCGTCCAGGCGGGACCTGGCCCGAGGTAGGTGGCCGCAGCGGAGCAGGCGCCCAACTGGGCCCCCCAGGCCTCCCCGGCACATGTGCCGCGTCTCCCTGCCCGCGTGAGCCCCGATGGCCCCTCGCGGAGAGACCTCAGCCCCCGACGTTTCGGGGTCGCTGGCCCCCAAAACGGCCTCGGGTGGCGCCGGGGCCTCTCCGTGCACTCCGCAGCCCCCCGTCGGCCCCTCCGGCGCTGCCTCTGGGCGCCCTCCGGGAGCACGGCCCGTCCGCATGGGGTGGCGGGTGCGGTGCAGTCGCTGAGCCTCTGAGGACGAGGGGAGCGGCTCCTAGCCCTGTGGCCTGGCCGGCGAGGGCACCCCGGGAGCGCTCGGGGCGGCCAGCCCTCCGGGAGCCCCTCCCCGGCCCCTGCCGCGGCCTCGAGCTCGTGCTGAGACCGGCCTCTCCTCCTCAGGACGCAGATGGCCGTCGGCTCGGCACAGAGGCCCCGGGGCGGGCTCTGGCGGGCTTAGCTGCTCTTGCCCCTCCTGGGCCCGCGCCAGGGCCCCTTCCCGGCACCCCGCGCCATGGACAGCCCGGGCTACAACTGCTTCGTGGACAGAGACAAGATGGACGCGGCCATCCAGGACCTGGGCCCCAAGGAGCTGAGCGGCGCGGAGCTGCAGGAGCTGAAGCAGCTGGCCCGCCAGGGCTACTGGGCCCACAGCCACGCCCTGCGGGCCCAGGTGTACCAGCGGCTGATCCGGGACATGCCCTGCCGCGCCGTCACGCCCGATGCCAGCGTGTACAGCGACATCGTGGGCAAGATCGTGGGCAAGCACAGCGGCAGCAGCCTGCCCCTGCCCGAGTTCGTGGACAGCACGCAGGTGCCCAGCTACTGCCTGAACCCGCGGGGCGAGGGCGCCGTGCGCAAGGTCCTGCTGTGCATCGCGCACCAGTTCCCCGACGTGTCCTTCTGCCCCGCGCTGCCCGCCGTGGTGGCCCTGCTGCTGCACTACAGCATCGACGAGGCCGCGTGCTTCGAGAACGCCTGCCGCATCCTGGCCTGCAGCGCCCCCGGCCGCAGGCTGCTGGACCAGAGCTTCCTGGCCTTCGAGTCGTCCTGCATGACCTTCGGCGACCTGGTGAACAAGTACTGCCAGGCGGCGCACAAGCTGATGGTGGCCGTGGCCGAGGACGTGCTGCAGGTCTACGCCGACTGGCAGCGCTGGCTCTTCGGGGAGCTGCCCCTCGGCCACTTCGCCCGCGTCTTCGACGTCTTCCTGGTGGAGGGCTACAAGGTGCTGTACCGCGTGGCGCTGGCCATCCTGAAGTTCTTCCACAAGGCGCGGGCCGGGCAGCCCCTTGAGGCGGGCAGCGTGCGGCAGGACATCCGCGCCTTCGTGCGGGACCTCGCCCGGACCGTGTCCCCCGAGAGGCTGCTGGAGAAGGCCTTCGCCATCCGCCTCCTCTCCCGGAAGGAGATCCAGCTGCTGCAGATGGCCAACGAGAAGGCGCTGCGGCAGAAGGGCATCACCGTCAAGCAGAAGAGGTGGGCAGGGCCGCGGCCAGCGCGGGGGCTCGGGCCGCGGGCCGTGTGGGGCCCGTGCAGGCCCTGCTGTGGCCGCGGCCGTGGCGCTGTGCCCCGCGCGGCCCGGGGCGTCTTGGGCTGGCCGTGCCGGAGGCGGCGCCTGCACACGCCCTGCCGCTCACCTCGCCTGTCTCCTTCCTCTCCTGTGCGTTGCTTCCTCCCGGTTTTCAGTGTCTCGCTCTCTAAAAGGTAGGAGCGCCCCGCGCCTGCTTGTCCGCCCCGCCGCTGTCCCGGGCGGCCGCTTGCTCTGCTCCGGGCTTCGGCAGCGCCGCCCGCCCGCCTGTCGCCCGCCTGTCGCCCGCGGGCTGCTCTGCTGTGCTGCCTGCTGGTGCTTGCCTGGCCGACGCGCCCTCTGGCCCACCTGGCCTGCTCTCTGGCCCTGACAACGGAGCTTGCGGCCCCCCGGCGGGGCTTGCCCGCTCTGTGCCGGGGCGCCCCCCAGCCTGGGTGGGCCGGGCCCAGCCGCGCTCTGAGCCGCCCCTCTCCCCAGGCAGTTCGTGCACTTGGCGGTCCACGCAGAGAACTTCCGCTCGGAGGTGGTCAGCGTGAAGGAGATGAGAGACATCTGGTCGTGGGTCCCGGAGCGCTTTGCCCTCTGCCAGCCGCTCCTGCTCTTCTCCTCGCTGCAGCACGGGTACAGCCTGACCAGGTAGCGCCACCGGGGGCCGCGCGGGGCGGTGCGGCCGGGAGGGCGGACTGGCTCTGCTTCGGCCTCCACCCCCAGGGCTGGGGCCCTGGGCCGTCCCCTCCTTGGGGCCCCTCCTAGGCTTCTCCCCTTCCCACCTGCAACCTCGGTCCAGCCCACCAGGGCTCAGCCCCGTGGACACTGGGAGCCGGGCCCCCCCCCCCCCGCCGCAGCGCAGCCTCGGCCACCAGCCCAGGTCACTGGCCATCCCCCGCTGGTGTGTCCAGGGGCCCGGTGTCCAGGCCGGCCCTGGGGGGGCAGCGTCAGCCAGCCAAGCCCGGCTGCCATCCAGCGCTGGCAGCGCGGCACCCCTGCCCCTGTAGGCAGGAGCAGCGGGCAGAGTCGTGGCCGTGTTGAGCTGGGCCATTTCTCTGCCCCAGGTTCTACTTCCAGTGCGAGGGACACGAGCCCACACTGCTACTCATCAAGACCACGCAGAAGGAGGTGGGGGTCAGGGCGCCCCGGCACAGAGCGAGGGCCTCCACTCGGGGCCCCGCCTCACAGGTCCTTGGGGCCCGCAGCCGCTCGGGACCGAGTCCAGGGACGAGACCAGCACCTTGCGGGCTGGGGCTGCTGTTGGGCCCCGGGCAGGGGGGCTCTCCGGGGGGAAGGCGGCCCCTGGCCCTGCAGGCCTGACCCCACGCCACCCCCACCTCTGGCCCGGCCTGGGCGTCGGGGAGCTGGGGCCAGGGCCACCCCCCGGGTGCAGCTCACCTAGCCTCTCCCCAGGTGTGCGGCGCTTACCTGTCTACAGACTGGAGTGAGAGGAACAAGTTTGGGGGCAAACTGGGCTTCTTTGGGACAGGAGAGTGCTTCGTGTTTAGGGTGAGTGGGTCTCCCTGGGGAGCTCAGGGTGACCAGGCCGCTCCGGCGCCCCCAGGCCTGGAGCCCCGAGGCCCGTCCGCCTGTGTGGGGCGGCCTCCCAGCCCAGCTGGCGGCAGGACGTGGGTGAGGACCCGGGGTGGACGTGAGCCGCCCGGGGCCTCCTCACGCCACCCTCCGCTCTCAGCTGCAACCCGAGGTGCAGCGCTACGAGTGGGTGGTCATCAAGCACCCCGAGCTGACCAAGCCAGCGCCCCCCGAGACCACCTTAGCTGCGCCCCCGCCCAGCCAGCCCGCGCCCTCGGACCTCAGCGACCGCCTCTCGCCCTTCCTGGCCGCCCGGCACTTCAACCTGCCCTCCAAGGCCGAGTCCATGTTCATGGCCGGGGCCAGCGACTGCCTCATCATAGGTGGGCTTCCGCAGCCGGCCCTGCTGGCCCCAAGGCGGGCGCCTCGCCCGAGGGACAGGCGAGCGGACGGGAGGGTGCCCGCTGGGCCCTGGCTGGGGTGGACGGTCAGCCCTGTGGGCGCAGGGCCGCGGCAGTGCTGGACACAGCCCTGACCCGCTCTCCCAGGCGGCGGCGGCGGCCAGGCGCTCTACATCGACGGGGACCTGAACCGGGGCCGCACCGGCCACTGCGACACCTTCAACAACCAGCCCCTCTGCTCCGAGAACTTCCTCATCGCCGCCGTGGAGGCCTGGGGCTTCCAGGACCCCGACACACAGTGACGCCCCTGGGTGACCAGGGCCCCGGGCTGGGGAGGGCCGGGGGCGGCTGTGCCGGGGCGCGCGGGCCTGCTGGGGGTCCCCTTCGCCGGCTGGCGCTCCTGCAGCCCTTGGAGCTGGCGGGACCCCTGCCGATCGCGGTCCACGGTGCCCCCTGCTGGCGCGGCGGCGCCTCCCCGGCACTGCCCCGCGCCCGGCCCTGCTCCAGCAGAGCAGCTTCAGCAGAGCGGCTCTGCCTCCCCCACGCCCGCGCCCCTCCAGCGGGCGGCGCCCCCGACCGCCGCCTCAGGTGAGGGGGACGCATGCCAGCTCCAGCGCGCTGGACGGGACGCTGCTGTCCTGTGTTTCTGCAGAGCCAGAGCCGCGGCTGGGCCTCGCCAGGCGTCGGAGGCGACCTCCCAGCACTACCCCACCCGCCAGACCCGCTGCCGGCCGCCCAGACAAGCCGCGGCCTGGCTGCCCGCCCCGCTGCACGCTGCGGCCACGCCCGCGCCCAGGAGCCCGCCCAGGTGCCCAGCATGGCCTGCTTGCCTGGAGCTTGGCGCCCCCAGCCCCGCCCTCCCAGCTCCTGCCCTGCGACACCTTCACCGCGCCCCCCACCCGGCCGCCCCTCCCTCTGCGCCCCTCACGGCCTGACCTCCTGGGGCGCCTCGCCCCGCCCTGCCTCCCGCCCCGCCGGCCGGTCACCAGCGGCGCCACTTGAGAACAGCCAGCGGCCACTCGGGGCACCCACCACCCGCGGCCCCCTCAGCTGGTCCTGAGGCCCAGCGCTGGAGGGGAGGGGAGAAGCCTGGGCCCGCGGGGTCTGGTGCGGCCGCCCCTGCCCGGCTCCAGCGCAGCCCCTGCCCGCCCACGCCAGGACCCTCTGAGCCAGGCCCCGCAGGAGGGCCAGGGGCCCCGAGTGGCCGCCCACCCCCGCCCCGCCCGCGCCGACAGCCTCGTGTTCATTAAACAGTCTCGTGACACCCGCTGCAGGCCCCGACTCTGTCTCTCCAAACGGGCGTCGCGCCCCCAGGCTCACCAAAGGGGGTGCTTTGTCACTGCAGGTTGGAGCCTTGGGGGAGCAACGGGCATTCTCTTCTCTGGTGCGTGAGCCCGGACGCTTCTCTGGTGGCTGCCAAACCTGCCCCCCATCGGGGCTCCCCACCCGGCTCCCCGGGACCCAGCCCTGGGAGAGCGGTGGCCGCCAGTTCTCTAGCATGGTTGCTCAGGTTCTTAGACTTTCACCTTTTTTTCTTGGCGTTTTTTACTAACCAAAAGAGTATTGTGATAATTAATTTTAAAGGTTCCTGCTGACCTTGTTATCTGCTGTTAAGTATTCTCAAACATAACATTACTTATTTTTTAAAGGATTATTTATGGGGCCTCCCTGGGGGTGCAGGAGTTGAGTCTCAGCACTACAAGGCTGTTTGCAGCACGAGCTCGATCCCCGGCCAGGGAGATTCCCACAGGGCGCAGCAGACCCCTCCTGTCTGTGCGCTGCCCCCCTCAGCAGTGTACTTCAGTGGATCCGCCTGTTCTGCTCCCCACTCTGTCTCTGATGAACCCTCACACCACCCCACCTCTGGCCTATACCCCAGCTTGTATGCGTAAATAAATCTTTTAAAGCAAAAAGTTATTTATGTATGTCTACAAGAACTGGGGTGCAGGCTAGAGGTGTGGGGGCTGAGAGGACTCCCCAGAGACAGAGTGGGGAGCAGAACAGGTGGATCCACTGAGACACAGTGCTGAGGGGGGCAGCGGGGAGACAGGAGCGGTCTGCTACGACCTGTGGGAAGCCCCCTGGCCAGGATCAAACTCGCGCTGCAGTGGCTGCCGACAGCTTCGTAGGCTGAGACTCAGCCCCTGCGCCCCCAGGGAGGCACAAGTTTGACTAATTTCTGAGGTCTAAAGTTAGTAATGATTAAAAAGAAACTAGAGCCTCCCGCCATCAAATTCACAACACTAACCACACAAAACCGCCACCACACCAGGACGAGGTCCCGGCCAGGCGCCCACACACCCCCGCCCGGAGTCCGCAGAAGAGCAGTGGGGGCTCAGGTCCGTGTTGACATTGGGGCTGCGGGGACAGTGTTACCTGGCCATCTGGGAGGTGCGACCCCGCCCCGGGGCCCACAGAGGGATTCGGGGTCGCACAGCTGGGACCCGCCGACAGACGCCCCGCTCACGCGCCTCCGGCCAGGCCTCAAGGCCAAGGAGCCTGTGTCCGGCTGGCAGGTCTACGGGCCTGACCCGGCGGGAGGCGCCCCAGATGCTGTGGGTGACCGTGGGTGACTGGGTGGCCCCGCTGAGCTCCAGGTGGGAAGACGCGGCAAAGGTGAGGGGCTGCGGGGGCACCTGGCGCGGGGCCGGGGGCGCGGGGCCGTCCTGGACGAGGGTCACTGCCGCTTTGGAGCCGCCGGGGAGACGCGACATGTCGGCACGAGCAGCCAAGTGTCCAGTGGGACAGCGAGGAAGGGCGTCGGGCCCGCGAGGCGGGAGGCAGGGCGGCGCCCGAGGGTGGGCCCGCAGGTGACCCGTTGGGGCCACGGGCCGTGGGCCTCCGGGAGACACCAGGGCTTCCCGCCAAGCTCAGCTGAGCTGCGTCCGGCCCTGGCACTGCTCTCATGCTGGCCCCCACCGCCTGGCCCTCTCGTGGGCACGGAGAACGGAGCCCCTCCTCTGCGCACCGCACGCTCCGCCTGCCCCCGCTGCCCCCGCTGGCCCTGGGCCCTGGGCAGCCAGGGCTGGGCCGACTGGGTGGGCGGGGAGCAGCCTGGCCCCAGCGCTGCCCCCAGCTCCCTCCTCCAGGCCCCTCCTCAGCCACCTCCTGCCCGCAGCCCCTGCCCCGGGAGACCCCTCCCCTGAGCCCTGCCTGGGCCGTTCCCAGCAAGGGTGGGCCCGCCTGGTCCCGGGGCAGTCTGCAAGTCCGCTGACTCGGGGTTGGCACCAAGGCAGAGGTGGGCAGCAGGGCAGGCCCGGCGCCCCTGGGTGCAGGCTGCTCCAGCTGGAGGTGCAGGTGCAGGGCTGTGTCCTCTGCCACCCCAGGCTGCCCCTGGGCAGTGCGGCCGTGCCCCCTCCCCTGCCCTGTCCGCGGCGCTTCCGGCCCAGCTCCCGGCGGAAGCACTGCTTTATTTTTAAAACCGAGTTTAGCCAGGGAAAGCCCGCTCCCTGGCACTCAGCACACCCGCCAGGTATGTGGCCTCCATGGCCCTCGGCAGGCGCCAGCCCGCTGGCCTCGCACCCCCCCAGGGCAGGCCACACGTCCCCCCGCCCCGGCCAGTGAGATGGGGCCTGCTGCCGGTGCAAACCAGCTGGTGTCCCCGCTCCAAGGCCTCTTTATCTTTTCTTTTTTAAGCTTTACTTATTTATACATACAAGAACTGGGGTGCAGGCCACAGGCGTGGGGCTGAGAGTGAAGCCGCAGGACGGGCCCCAACTGCCCAGGCTCTGCGGCAAGAGCCCCAAAACGCCTCAAAAGGCCAAAAGGCCACAAACCACACAGGACAGGGCTCACCAAGAGGACAGGACACTGTCTGTGGTTCTCACCGTGCCAACTACAGGGACCTCAGGCTACAGGAACAGCAACAACAAACGCGGCGTTCAGTTTACAAACGGGAAACAGAGCTCACTGCACCCACATGGCCGGCTGTCTAGGCCCAGCCCCGCAGCGCCCTCCAGCTGCTTTTCCTCCCCGAAGGCCAGGACCTGAGTCTTCTTTCTGTGGAGTCTAGAATCGTCTTTCTTCTGCAGGAAGCCAGCGCTGTCTCTCTGGGGCTGGTCTGTTTCTCTCCCAGACTCTCTGCGGCTTCTCTGCTCCTCTTCTCTCCTGCTTTTCCTGCTCTGCCCTCTGCCTCTGCTCTCCTCTCCCCTGCCCCTGGCTTCTCGCCTCTTTCAGGGTGCCGCTCCCATAAGTCTGATTGGCACCACTGACCTGTGGGGAGAAGCAGGCTGCGGGAGATCCACTTGCTACATTAAAGGTCAACCAGCCACAGCAGACTTGTTTGGAGCAGCAGGGTGAAAGACCCCTACCGTTCCTGCAGGCTCCCACACTGAGGGAATTGCCCGGTAAGAAGAGGACTCCCCAGAGACAGAGTAGGGAGCAGAACAGGTGGATCCACTGAAATCCACTGCTGAGGGGAGCAGCAGGGAGACAGGAGGGGTCTGCTGTGCCCTGTGGGAAGCTCCCCGGCCAGGGATCGAACTCGCGTCGCTACTGCCGACAGCTCCACAGCGCAGCGCTTAACCCGTTGGGCCACCAGGGAGGACCTTTGTTATTTTTTTAAAGATTTTTTATTTAAGCACACAAGAGATGGGTGCAGGCCAGAGGTGCGGGGCGATGAGAGGACTCCCCAGAGATAGAGTGGGGAGCAGAGCAGGTGGATCTACTGAAACCCACTGCTGAGGGGGCAGCGGGAGACAGGAGGGGTCTGCTGCGCCCTGTGGGGAGCTCCCTGGCCAGGCATGGAACTCCTGCCTCAGTGGCTGCGACAACTTCATAGTGCTGAGACTTAACCCTGCACCCCCAGGGAGGCCCCCATCTTTTAAGACCCCCCCTCCTGCCCGCTGGGGAGCACTGGCACCGCCTCCAAGGACCGCTTTTGCTTCTGGAACCAGCTCTGCCCCGGACAGAGCCGATCTCGCCTGCGCACAGCGAACGCCAGGCGGGCCGGGCAGAGCGAGGCCTGCGGGCTGCAAGGCCTGGCTGGGCAGGGGCGGTGGTCCCTGGCCAGACGGCCAGACGGGGGCTCAGGCCAGGCGGAACCCCTGGGGTACCCAGAGTGAGGACGCCTTCCTGCGAACTGCTCCCCCTGGGGCGGCCCCATTTACAGAAAGCCGCAGGACACCCCTCTCTCCCGACTCAGCGGGCCCCCACACCGCCCCCTGGCGGCCAGGGCCGGGCCGGCTCCCGACGCCACGTCCGCAGACCGAGAACCAATCCGGCCGACCGGTCCCCGCCCACTGTGGGTCAGTGGGAAGCGGGGACAGAGCCCCACCCCTGGAGCAGCCCACCCTTGGCCGCTGACCTCTTGCCTCTCTGGGCCTGACGTCCAGCTGGGGCTGCTGGGGGTCCGCGCCCCGGCCCCTGTAGCCGCGCGCCCCCCCCCCCCCGCCCGCTGTTGGGGCACGCATTTCCCTGTGGGCCTCCAGGGAGCAGCCCTGGATCACTTTATAGGCCCTAATTTTAAAAAATGCCCCCAAACCGCCTTCCCTCGGTGCCTGCAGTAGCACAGCCGCTCCCGACTCCCGGGCGCTGGCGGCAGGGCTGCCCGCACGGCTGCACACTCCTGCCGGCCCCGGGCTCTGTCCTGTGGAAACGGCTCTCTTGGGCGATGTTCCTCTTTCCAGCCGTGCGGGGCCATTTGGGATTTCACGGCTGGCTTCTCCGTCTTCCAGCCACACTCCGCCCCCGGGCTCTGCGCGGCCCTGGGCTGCTCTGCCCGCCTTGAGGGGCCCCACCCCACCCTCGAGCCCTCCGGCAGGGGCCCAGACCCAGTTCCTCCATTCCTGAGATCCAAGCACCCCCACCCCGCCTCTTGCAAGGGGCTCCTGGCGGGGTGCTGGCTGGGAGGAGGACAGCGGTGTCCCTGGCCGTTGCCCCCACAGCTGGCGTCCACCCCAGCTCAGGGCCGTCCGGGCGGGGAGGCCGAGTGGGGGTCGAGCTCTCTGAGGCGGTGACCCTGGGTAGGGCCTGCGATCCCCCCGGCCTCTTCCTGGTCCACAGGATGAGGGTAATGGCACGGTCTTAGACCTCAGCGGGCCATGGTAAGGGCTGGCTGCCCCCAGTGCTCTGGGCAGAGGGGTCAGCGACAAAGACCCCCCAGTAGCTTTCGGTGAAGAAGGGGTTGCCAGGGGTGGGGGACACAGCAGGTGGAACTAGGACCTACGCCAGGAGCCTAGAGGGGGAGGGGCTCGAGAACCCCCAAGCCAGAATCAGGAACCCCAGCTCGGTGAGTAAGGAGCGGGCAGTGTGACTCGCGACTGCTGGGCAGCTGCTGGGGCACGGCGCGGCCTTGGCTGGAAATGGAAATAATTGAGGTGCTGCGGCCACGGGTGGGGGCGGGGTGAGCGCCGCGAGAGACACGCAGACTGGACGCTGGGCAGCCCCACGGGGCCGCACACCAGAACTGGGCCCAACACCAGGGCGAGGACAGGGAAGCTGAGCATTACCTGAACCCCAGAAGGGGACTGTCTCCTCAACACCCCAGCCTCGGGATCTCGCGGTACTGGGGTGCGTGAGCTTCGCCCACCCATATGCTTTCGAAAAAGTGCGCACCGTTTCCGGCCAGTGGCTGCTGCGCTCGCTCGCCTGGGCCTGAGTTCTCCGTGCCCGCCCACACAGTGCCCGGCCGGGGCTCTCTGGCCGCGGGTCAGAGCGCCTGCAGCTTGGGGCTGGGCATCTGGGCCTTGGGCTCCCAGGGGGCGCTCTCCTGGGGGCGGGCGCAGCGTGGTGTGCACCGGCCGGTGAGCCTGCAGCCGCGAGGTGTGGGGCACGGCCGGCTCCCTGGGCGGCAGTGAGCTGAGGCTCAGGGCCTGGGCCTGTCTTTGCCCTTCTTGTGACTCCAGGGAGGAATGAGGGTGTCAACTCCGCAGAGGGGAGCTGCAGAGGCCGAGGCCCCCATGCACACGCCTTTCCGACAGCAGGAGAAACGTGCCTCCACTTACAGAAGTGGTGGTCAGGGCGACCTTGGCAAGGACGGGCGCGGGGAGGAAGGGCAGGAGACCCAAGTGAAGATTCCTCTTTCCCAGGCGAGGCGGGCAGGGAGGAGGGAGGCGGAGGGCGCAGCGGGGAGCCTCTCCAGGCAGTGGGCTGCGAGTTCAGGGGCGGCGCTGGGGGCGGGGAGGTGACACTGGCTCCTTGGCCACCCAGGGAGGGGAGCCTGGGCCAGGGCTTGTGGCTCCGGGGAGACCCAAACCAGGTGGCAGCCACCCGGGGCCCCGAGAGAGAGGGCAGGGAAGGGCAAGGGCGCCCGGGAGCGGTGGGCGAGGCAGAGGTGCCAGCGTGGGGGCTGGGCCCTCCGCCCGGGATCTCAGGGCAACAAAGGCCCTACAGGTGCGGGCAGGTGCGGGCGCCGGCGGGACCAGTCCGGGGGCGCCGCCACAGGTTGCGACACTGGCGGGCCTGGGACGTCACGCGTCCACCCGGAGGGGCAACGACCCCCAGCCAAGCCCGGTCCCCGATGCCAGGGGCGGGCGGAGACGGAGCCCCTTTCCCGGGAAGCCTGGGGCGGACTCGGCAGCCGCGGCCGGGAGGCTGGCGCGGAGGGGGCGGCGGGAGCGGCCGGGGCTTCGCCGGCAGGGCGGGTGCGGAAAGGCAGGCGCCGGGCTCGGGCTCTCGGCTCCCTCCGCCGAGACGCTCAAGTCTCCGCGGGCGGCGGGAGCACGTGCCGGGAAGGCCGCGGTCGGGGCAGACGCCGCGAGAGCCCGGGCGCCGCGGACGCCGAGACTCGCGCTCCGCAGCCGACCGGCCGCGCCGCCGCAGAGAAGGCGGGGCCTCGCGCGGGCCCGCCCCGTATGCTAATGCGGCGCCCCCGCCCCGCCCCGCCCCCGGGAGCGGACGGCACCAACGCCGCGGGGCCTGAGGAGCGGCGGCGCCCGGCGGCGGCCCGGTGAGGCCGAGGCGCGGCGGGCTGCCGAGGCTCGGGGCGGCGGGGCGGCGGCGCCGCGCAGCGCCGGTCGGCGGGCCGCGGGGCGTGCCGTGGTCCGGCACCCCCGCCGGGCTAAGTGGTACGGCCCGCAGGGGCGGGGCCCAAGTCATGTGACGCGCCCGCCGCCGCCATTTTGTTCTGCGGTGCTGGTATTTAGAGCGCAGCGGCTGACAGGCCGGATCGCCTTCGCAGCCGCCAGCCCCCGCCGCGCCCGCCCGCCTCGCCCCCGCCGCCGCCGCCGTCTCGGCCCGCTCAGCTCCCCTCCCTCCCGCAGACATGGCCGAGGCCAAGAGCGGCCCCGAGTACGCCTCCTTTTTTGGGGTCATGGGCGCCTCGTCCGCCATAGTCTTCAGCGGTGAGCGCCGCGGCAAGGGGGACCCGGGAGGCTGGGGCGCGGGGGCGCGCGGGGCGCGGGACCGCAGCCCGCCGGGGTTCGTGTGTGACGTCACTCGGACGTAGCTCCGAGCTGTAGGGGTGCCGGGCCTCACGTGACTGCGGGCGGGGGGCGGCGGGCTTGCGGGCGGGGGCCGGGGCCCCGCGCGTCCCGGGCCGGCCGCCCTGCCCGCCGGTCGCGTCGGTGCGGGGGTGGGGCGGCGGCGCCGCTGCCATCTTAGCCCCGGAGAGGCGAGGAGGGAGTCTGGGGTGGGGGCGCGCCGTCCTGCGCCTGCTCGGCGCCCGCCCCCCAGCCTGCGGGCAGGTGTGACATCACACCTCGGACAGCGCCCCCGACGCCGCCCGGCCGCGCACGCGGCGGGGGCGGAGGATCGGGCCCCGCGCCCGCCGGGTCCTCGGCCGTCGCCCCTGCGGCGCCCGGCCGGCCCGGGGTGAGGTGGGTCTGACCCAGGGCGAGCGCTTCCGGTTAGGGCTGCTGCCGTTGCCCAATAGCCCGGGAGCTGCGCGGGGTGGTGGGGGAAGCGGGTGTGTGGTTGAGACCGGAGTGGGCAGACCCAGGCGTGGGAGTTTGTGCACTCGGGGCGGGGGTCTGCGGCGAGCGTGACGGGTGGGGTCTGGCCGGGCTGTGTTTGGAGCGAGCGGGGAGCACGGGGCAGCTGGGGGGGCTGCGGCTCCTTCCTGACCAGGGGCTCTCCCAGGGCCGGCCTGCAAGGGGCCTGCGTGCAGCGCGAATGAATGAATGAGTGACATTCTCTGTGGGAAGGGGCTCCCCAGCTATGAGGAAGGGGCCATTTGGGGCTCTTGGTGGCAGCCTGCTTTCGAATTGGGTCTCGACAGTTGGGTCCTGGGGTGGCAACTTTGGTGCCAAACGGGCTCCCCCAGAGAAGGGCAGTGGGGCCAGTCCAGGAGTGTGACCGGAGCGGAGCCCTGGCCCAGCTGCAGCTCCCCGGGACTGGTCTGGTCTGGCCCGGCCTGGGCCGGGCCTCGCCGTCAGTCTGGTTTGGGCTGTGGTGACCTGCCCTGCCCCACCTACCTGTGGCGGGGTGGCTCCGGGTGCAGGTGTGCCGAGGGTTTGGACTCCAAACAGTCCCTGCTGACTGTCAATACTCGGGGGCTCTGCTGGGGCCTCCTCGGCCTGGGCCTGCCTGCCAGTCACGAGCTGCTGAGTAGCCCTGCCTTTCCCATCATGTGCGAGGAAGGGGTCATTAGTGGTGGGAGAAGCGTCTGGACTTCCCCTTCCCTCCCAGGCTGCTCTTTCCACACCCTTGGGGGCTGCCTGGGGCCTGCACCTCCCAGCAGACTGCACGGCCCCGCCCCACCTGTCCGCTCTGGCCAGCAGAACGCCTCAGGGCCTCGGCTCCAGCCACCTGAGTTGCCGAGTGGACGTCTGGATTGAGCTCCTACTGTGTGCAGGCCCTGGGGGGCCCGTGGACAGAGCCAGGTCCCTTTGGGGGGATCTTGAGCCCTGGCTGCCCCTGAGGCTGGGTTTGATCCCCCCTCCGCCCCCAGCCTCCCTGCAGTGGCCTCTGTCCCTCTCCCTCGGAAGCTCTGGGGGCTCTCAAGTGGAGTGGCCAGTTGGCCCCCAGGAGTGACTGCGAGCGGCCTGCTCGGCCCGGCTTCGCTCACAGTGCCCGGAGCCGCTGCCCCTCCCGTGGCCCACGTGCAGCTCCCTGGGTTGAGTGGCGCCGCCGCAGCCTCCCGGAGCAGCCAGTGGGCGCAGCACGCCTCTTCAGGATGTTCCTCCGCCTGCCTCGGCGGGCCTGCCTCGGCGGGCCTGCCTGAGCGCGCCTGAACGAGCGCCTCAGTCCTCGGACTCGGGTCGCTGCCGGCCACCTCCGCGCTCTGCCCCACGCCCGGCCCAGACGGCCCCTGGCCCAGCCCAGCCCCCATCTGCTCTCTGACTTCCCCTTTTGCTTGACTTATGACAGATCTTCACTTCTTTCCTCATCCGCGCCTTCCACGGAGTAGCCGCTTCTCCTCCCTGCCTCTGACTTCCGTCCTGCTGGGGGCACTGTGTGCCGCGGCCCAGCGCCCGGAAGTGCCTCCTGAGCGTCCTTGCTGAGCCTGGCGGCCGAGCCTCCCAGCTGGTGCGAGGCCGCCGCTGCCCGTCCCTCCCGAGGGGCTGCCCTTGCTTCCGCTCCGAGCTGGCCCGCCCCAGCCCCGGCTCGCTCCAGCCGCACGGGTCCCGCTGCCCTGGATGCTGAGTTCCTGGCCGCCAGCCGCCAGCCGCCAGCCTCCCGCCCGCGCCACGCTGCGCCCTCCTGCAGTCGGGGGTCTGGCGCTGGCCCTTGCCCGGACGGGCCTGCAGCAGGAGGCCCGCGGTGCCCGTGACGGGCGTCCCAGGAGAGGCCTCGGAAGAGGGGCCCTGAGCCCCAGGCCGCAGGCACCGGTGTGGGCTGGGGTGTCTGGGAAGGCCGTGCCCCGCCTGCCGCCGCCCCTTCCTGCCCCCGTCGCCCCTCAGGTGTGCTCTGCCCGGGTGGCCCCTGCGGCCGCCCCTGCCCCCGGCCCTGCTGCCAACACGGAGCGGGCCTGGCACAGACCGGCGGCGGGGCCGGCAGGGGAGTGAGGCCTGTCCTGTGCCGCACCTCTGAGTCCGTCTGCCGTTGGGCGGCTCAGTGTGAGGCCACGGGAAGACGGCGAGAGCCAGAAGAGCCCCGGGCCTGGCTGGCTGTTGTGGGCAAGCGCTCCCCTAGACGGAAGATGGACACCACACCGGGGGCTTGGAGGGAGTGGGCAGGGACGGGCCTCCTTACCCAGGCCCCTGGGCACACGCCCCCGGGCCCCACCCACCGTGGCCCTGGCTGCGGGCTCCACGCGGGGCCAGCCTGCCCGAGGCCGCAGCTACTTTCTGGTCGTGCTCCTAACGGCCCCGCAGGTGTCGGGGGCAGGACAGGGCTGGCTGGGTGGGCTCCCGGGCAGCAGCTCTCCCTGGTGGTGTCCCGGGTGCCCACAGGCTGAGCCTGGCCTGAGCCCCGGGGTCGCCCCCAAGACTGGGGGCCACCACTCTGACGCTGTGGCCGCTGCCGAAGCCTCCGCGGGGGCAGGGGCGGGGCTTCCTGCAGAGCGGCGCTTTGGGGGCCGGGCCTCTGGTAGCGAAAAGCGGCCCCGAGGGCCCTCCGAGGCCCTCCTGCCCCGGCTGGTTGCGGCCTTCGCCGCCTCCTGCCCTGCTGCCCTGCTGGAGTGGCCCTCCCCTGCTCACCACGTCCTCTCCCCCCAGCCCTGGGTGCCGCCTACGGCACGGCCAAGAGCGGCACGGGCATCGCCGCCATGTCCGTCATGCGGCCGGAGCTGATCATGAAGTCCATCATCCCGGTGGTCATGGCGGGCATCATCGCCATCTACGGCCTGGTGGTGGCCGTCCTCATCGCCAACTCCCTGAACGACGACATCACCCTCTACAGGTGCGCGCTGGGGCCGCGGGCGGGCGGGCGGGGGCGGGCGGGCGGGCGGCCCTGACGGTGTCCTCCTCCCCAGGAGTTTCCTGCAGCTGGGCGCCGGCCTGAGCGTGGGCCTGAGCGGGCTGGCGGCCGGCTTCGCCATCGGCATCGTGGGGGACGCGGGCGTGCGCGGCACGGCTCAGCAGCCCCGGCTCTTCGTGGGCATGATCCTGATCCTGATCTTCGCCGAGGTGCTGGGCCTCTATGGTCTCATCGTCGCCCTCATCCTCTCCACAAAGTAGCCCCTCCCCGAGCCCGCCAGCCGCAGATACGATGTAAAGACCGCCCCTCCTCATTCCAGAACGAGCAGCCCGACACGCACGCACGGGGCGCCCCCAGTAGCTGGTCTTGTAAATGCGCCGTGTCCTAGTGCCCATCGTGCGTCCCGGCCTGCCCCCCGCCCCGTGCGTGCCCCCGCCCCGCCCCCCCGCCCCGCCCCGGCAGGGGCGCCCCGCCCCGCAGTGCTCTGTGTATAAGGATGATTACACTTGTCATCTCTTCACTGGATGTTTATTTATAAAGATTTGACCTGTTCATGCGTCTGGAGCGCCCTGTCTCCCAACCACGTAGTAACCTTCAGTAGAGTCGCGTCTGGGGTGGCCGTTTGCCCCGAGACTCCGTGGACGAACCACCCTCCCGCCGGGCTGGCGGGCGCGCTGAGCCTGCGGGCGGCGCCGCGCTGTCCAATAAAGTTTCGGATGTGACTGGACGCCGTGTGCGCGCCTGTGTGGGCCGGCGGGGGCGGGCGGTCACGTGCGCCGGCGGGTCACGTGGGGGCGCGGGCCACGTGACGCGCGCGGTCAGCTGAGGCTCACGTGGGTCGGCGGGCTCGGGCCGGAACTCGGGGCTGGGCGCGGGATTCGGCCGCGGCGGGGCTGCGGGTGCCCGGCGCGGCTCACGATGCGCGGCGGCCAGGGCGCGGCGCGGGCCCGGGTGCTCCAGTTCACCAACTGCCGCCTCCTGCGGGGCCGGACGCTGCTGCGGTGGGCGCGGGTCGGGGCGGCGGCGCCGGGGCCGGAGCGTCTGGGGGCCGGGCGCTGCTGCTGCGGTGGGCGCGGGGCTGGGGCCGGAGCGTCTGGGGCCGGGCGCTGCTGCGGTGGGCGCGGGGCTGGGGCGGGGGGCCGGGCGCTGCTCGCTGCTCGCTGCTCGCTGCTCGGGTGCCGCGGCTGGGGACTGGGCGCTGCTCGCTGCTCGGGTGGCGGCGCTGGGAGCCGGCCCTGCCGGGACGGGGCGCGGGGCTGGGCCGGGCACGCGGGCCGGCGATCTGAGCCAGGGCCCGGCCCTGTCCGCAGGGAGGACCTTTGGGTGCGCGGGGGCCGCATTCTGGATCCGGAGAAGCTGTTCTTTGAGGAGCGGCGCGTGGCCGACGAGCAGCGGGACTGCGGCGGCTGCATCTTGGCGCCGGGCTTCATCGACGTGCAGATCAACGGTGCGTCCAGGCGCTGGGGAGGGGCACGGGAGGGTCTCTGAGCACCTTGGACCCTGCTTTCTGTGGTCGCAGGTGGATTTGGCGTCGACTTCTCTCAGGCTACGGAGGATGTGGGTTCGGGGGTCGACCTAGTGGCCCGGAGAATCCTGGCCCACGGGGTCACCTCCTTCTGCCCCACTCTGGTCACCTCACCGCCGGAGGTTTATCACAAGGTGAGCTGCGTGCCCGCCTGGGGGTGGGGCCCGAGCACTCAGCCCGCGGCCTCTGCTCATGCCGCCTCAGCACGTTCACGGGATGCCCCCCTCCCCAGCCTGCGCTCTGGCCGCCCCCAGGCTCCAGAAACTGCCTCCCTGACCCAGGTCTCTGGGGAGCCACCTCTGATTGCACGTCCCAGTCGCCCGAGGCCGGGCCCCTCCCGGGACCGCCTGTCCCTGTTTCCGGCGGGCAGCCAGAACCCCCAGTTCGTGCCCTTTACTGTGTCCTCCGGGCGCGGGTCTCTGGTCCTGCTCTCTGCCGTGCGGTCGCAGGACCCGAGCTCTCCCCAGCGGGGCCCCAGGCCCAGCCCCCGGCCCTCCAGCCCCGGAGTCTCCTCAAGCCTGGGCGGGCTCTCCCTGCGCCGTGCCCTGGTCAGCGGCCCCTGTGGGGCTTCCTCCTGGCTGTGGACACTCAGAGCCGGAGGGGGGTTCTGGGCCGGGGCGGGGCCTCCTGACCGTCACCCCTGGGGTGAGCTCTCCACACCCCTCACTCCCTTCTGACTTTGGGGTCTTAGCCCCGAAGCGAGAGGCGGATGGATCCGCCTCTCGGGCCTGCGGCCCTCGGCTGTGCTTGCTGCGTGCGCCCAGCGCGGGGAGCGGCGTAAGCGCCGGCGCGGCCCTGGACGTGCGCTGGCTGCCTGGCCACGGAGTCCGACGTGAAAGCCCACTCGCTCATCTTCCCTCCGTAGGTGGCCCCGGCCCTGGTGTCGGCCTCGGGGTCACCCCTTCACCCTTCTCCTGGCCCCGCCCCGGGCTCCTGAGCGGCCATCGGGGGCTCAGCACGCTCCTGCCTGGCCAGCCGGGGCTCTCCGCAGCGCGCCGGCCCTCCCTGTCTCCTCGCGCCGAGCCTCGGCCAGCAAGACTCCTGGGTTTCCTTCCCGGCCCGTCGCCCCTGTGAGCACGGGTCGGGGGCCTGGGGAAGCAGAGGCTAGCCGACGAGGTGCCGGTCGTGGGGGCCTTCGGTAGGAAACCAGGCCTGCTGGACACTGGCCCATGACCCCTCGCTCCAGGGCCTTCACGCAGGCCCAGGCGCCGCCCCCAGGGCCCGGCCTCTGCGCTCACACGCCTGCTCTTTGCCTGGGCCTCGCCCTTCCTGCCCTGGGAAGGCCACCGCCGCCCTTTGACCTTGCCTGTGCTCTGTGCACCTCATTCCCTCCCGCGCCACGCTCGGCCACGTCTCCTCCTGTTTCACCCGGGCCTCTGGCGAGGAACGTACCTGGCTGCTGGGGCGCCGCAGCCCAGCCCCGCCCGCTCCCCCAGGGGACAGTCCCCTTCAGCGTGGCTCACTGGTGGAGTTTGTTCTCCTATCTCAAAAATGCCGGTGTCCTCCTGGACCGGCGCCCAGGGCGGTCCGTGCCGGCTCCAGCAGGGGAGATAAGGGCGAGCTTTCTCTCAGGCCTCAGGGCCGGTCCTCAGGACTCCGAGGAGCCCCTCACGCGGCCGCCTGCCCGCTGTCCCCGAGAGTCGCGTCCTCACTTAGCTTCTCGAGTCAGGGAACGGGCTTCGGCCTCTGCTGGTTGTCGCGTCCCCAGGATTTCAGACGCCGGCGTCCTGTTGGGCCTGCTCCCCCAGTGCTGGCCGCCAGTCTCCCTGGGGCCGAGCGGTCCCCCAGGCCCCCTGCCCTGCCCTGGAGGGACGCCGGCCTTTCCACCCGCTCTCCCCGTCTGGCGTCCCGACGACCCTCCCGTGCTTGCGCCTGTTTTGGTGGAGCGCCCTGCAGTCGCCGCCACGGCGCGGGGCCCTCTCCGCAGCTGTCAAGGACTCGCTGTGTCTTCTGACTCCCAGGGCTGCTGCTGCTGAGTCAGACCGAGCGGCCCTGGGCCTTTGTCCGAGACCTGTTTCTCCACTGCGGAAGCTTGAGGGATCTTCCCTTTGCCCTGGGCTCTGGCCGTTGCAGGCCGCCCATCTGGAAGTTTGGATTTGATTTTGCCCGTTTTGAAGGGCTTCTTTGGGGGGCGTCTCCGTTGCCGCTGCCCTGCGGAGATCCGTGGCCGGGCCTCCCAGCCTTCCGGAGTTTCTGCCTCAGCTCCTCTCTCGGACGTTCCCCTCAAGCGCCCGCGTCTATGCCGTGGGAGGGCCTGCTGCGTCCCCCTAGCCGTCTTGGCCAGTGCCCCGTCTTGTCTCCTGGCGGCCAGGCGCCCCCCCGGCTGCCCCCCGCGCGCCGAGCTCGCTCCGAGTCTCCTTCCCGAGGCTTCTGGCTGCCGTGGGCCAGGGAGCCGCTCAAGGTCCCCTTCAGATCCTGTCTCGGGAGACAGCTGAGTGCACCCCCGCCCCTGCGGGCCTGGCGGGCACTCCGGGGGCCCAGCTCCTCTCGTCAGCGCCCCACTCCCCAGGGCCAGGGCCGGGTGCCGCCGCGGTGAGCTTGCCCTCCGCCCCGCCGTGTGGTCCTTCCTGCCTTCTGTCAGCCTCGGAGAAGCCTTTCACTTTTGGGTGGGGGAGGCCTGGCAGAGGGCGTGGCGGCTACCAGGAGCCTCCCCGGGAGGGAGGTGTAGCGCCTGGCACACTCGGCCACCTTCCCAAGGACGCCCGGCTCCGGGCTTGGGGCCCTGACTCCACGGCCACGCCCCACGTCTGCCCTTGGCTCTGCCTGGCCCGGCCCTCCGGCCTGCTGTCCCCGCAGGCTCTCAGGCGCGGGTCCCGGCTGTGTCCTCTGCTGCCCGGGCTGGGGCCACCTTGAGGGGCAGGGTGGGCCGGGGTCACTGCTGCCTGCCAGCTGGCCTGCCCGGAGCGCCTGGCCACCTCGCACCCGGGGTCGCCCGTCTGTCGTGGGCGGTGCCTCCTTGCACGCCGCGGCGGCGTCTCACGCCTGGCAGAGGCCCCGGGCTGGGCTCCGGGCTCGGCTCTGCCCTACGGGCTGACCTCTGGGTGCGGGTGTGGGCAGGGCTCTGACAGCTGGTTCCCTCCAGGTCCTTCCTCAGATCCCCGTGAAGAGTGGTGGTCCCCATGGGGCCGGGGTCCTCGGTGAGTGGCCGACCCCTCTCCTCGCCCCTCCCCGGAGGCTCCTTGGGGACCTGGTGGCAGCCCCCACCCTCCAGATGCCTGCCGGGAGGGCCGGACAGAGCCTTCGGGCGGGGCTGCCAGCGCCATCCGCTCCCCTCCTCCAGGGGTGCACCTGGAGGGGCCGTTCATCAGCCGCGAGAAGCGGGGTGCACACCCCGAGGCCCACCTGCGCTCCTTTGAGGACAGCGCTTTCCGCGACGTGCTGGCCACCTACGGGCCCCTGGACAACGTCCGCATCGTCACACTGGCGCCCGAGCTGGGCCGCAGCCGCGAGGTGATCCGGGCACTGACGGCCCGCGGCGTCTGCGTGTCCCTAGGTGAGGGGCGCCCCGCGGGGGGCCAGCCGGCCCCGGGCTCGGCGGCTCAGTCCTGTCCCCGCGCAGGGCACTCGGTGGCTGACCTGCGGGCCGCGGAGGATGCCGTGCAGAGCGGGGCCACCTTCATCACGCACCTCTTCAACGCCATGCTGCCCGTGAGCGCCGCCCGGGGCCGCGCCTGGGGTGGGGGGAGGCCCTGCCGGCGCTCAGCCCCCTGCTCCCGACAGTTCCACCACCGCGACCCGGGCATCGTGGGGCTCCTGACCAGCGACCGGCTGCCCCCGGGCCGCCGCATCTTCTATGGGATGATCGCAGACGGCATCCACACCAACCCCGCTGCCCTGCGCATCGCCCACCGGGCGCACCCCCAGGGTGAGCAGCGGCGGCTGCGGGTGGGCAGCGGGCGGGCGGCGGGCAGCGCCTGAGCCCCTCCCCCGCAGGGCTGGTGCTGGTCACGGACGCTGTCCCCGCCCTGGGCCTGGGCAACGGCCGGCACACGCTGGGGCAGCAGGAGGTGGAGGTGGACGGGCTGACGGCCTACGTGGCAGGTGAGGCCGGCCGGCCGGGTGGGTTGTGCGGGCCCCGGGTGCGGCCCAGCCCTCAGCCTGCTGCCCGCCCCAGGCACCAGGACGCTGAGCGGCAGCATCGCCCCGATGGACGTCTGCGTCCGGCACTTCCGGCAGGCCACGGGTGAGCGGGCCGGGGCGCCCCGCGTGGGCGTGGGGGCTGAGCCTGCCTGGGAGAGCCTGGGCGGCGAGTGGAGGCCCTCAGGGTCCTGTACCCACATCCTTCATTGGGGGGCTCCCGGGGCAGCGGCCAAGGAGTCCCCGGGTAGAGGCTCAGATGCGCTGGGTGGTGGAGTCCCAGCACCCAAGAACTCGAGGTGCCCCCCACACAGGGCTCCGAGGGCTGCTGGGGCCTGGCGGTGCCGCCCGAGTGCCTCTGTGGGACCCCGGAGGGACCGAGGCAGCGGCTGCGGGGCTGCTGGAGGGCAGAGCAGCCCCCTGGCTGCCGCCGGGTGCCCGGGCCTTGCCTGCGGGGTCCTCTGCCGGGGCCTCGGGAAGGGCCTGAGGGCACGGGGGTCCAACGGAGGACGCTTGTCCCTGGGGGAGTCCCTACCGCCTGGGGGGGAGGCTGGGAAGAGGGTCCCGGCAGTGTCCCCAGAGCTGGGGTGTGAGCCCGGCCATCCTGGCACAGCCCTGGCGTGGCCCTGCCCCAGGCCCGGGCGCCGCGGGCTCGGCCATGTGGGCAGCGCGGCAGGGCCAGCTGGGATCGTGGACAGTCACCGCTGCGTCCCGGGGCAGGCTGCAGCGTGGAGTCAGCCCTGGAGGCTGCGTCCCTGCACCCCGCCCAGCTGCTGGGGCTGGAGAAGCGCAAAGGGACCCTGGACTTCGGGGCCGACGCAGGTGAGGGCCGTGCGGGGCGGCCAGGGCGCGGGTGGGGCGGGCGGGTCTGGCCCCCCGTTCCGTCAGGCTAGACTGCCGGCCCCGAGCCGGGCGGCCGCGGAGGGAGCCCGTCGCGCCCCTGCCGCCAGGAGTCCGATCCGGGGCCTGGGCTCGGGCAGCTCGCTCTCCCTGGCCTCTGCAGACTTCGTGGTGCTGGACGACGCCCTCCGCGTGCGAGCCACCTACATCTCGGGCGAGCTGGTGTGGCAGGCGGCGGCGGCCGGACAGTGACCGCGCCGCGCGGAGAGGACGCCCAGCCCCAGCCGGACGCTGCCAGGCTGGGCCGCCAGGAGCTGGCCTCCGGGATCGAGGGGCCTGCCCCGGGGACGGCCACGCTGCTGCTGGCGGCTGATAAACGCTCGTCCCGCTCAGCCCGCCCTGTCTGCGTCTGGCTTTCTCGCCTCACCCTGGATCCCTCTGGGGCCGTCTGGGGCTGAGGGTTGGGAGTGGCGGGGTTCCCCGGCCTGGGGCCCCGCGGAGGTGACGGGTCCTCTGTCAGAGGCGCTGCCTGCCTCGTGGACCTCGGGAGACATTCTGGCAGGCAGGGGACGGGGCAGAGGCGGCAGCGCTGGCCATGGCTGGAGGGGCTTGGGGACGGCTTCGGGGCTTACGGTTCAGGGCTCCAGGGGAAGGGGCCATTTTGGGGTTTCAAACAGACTGGTGGTGGAGACATTAAGGAATGGGGCTGGGGGCTCAGGTAGTGCGGGACTCAGTTCAGGGGCTGTGGGTGTGATGTGGCCCCTGATTGGGCCTGGGGGTGTGGGGGGTGGCAGCCTGCGGCCGCGGCTGGGGCGCAGCCGCAGACAGCAGGCGCCCCCCAGTGCTCTGCCAGTGGCGCGACCCACTTTCCGTCCCTGTTTCTCAGGCGGGGAAACTGAGGCACCATTTCCCAGAGCTGTGAGCACCAGGGCAGGATTTGACTGGAGCAAACCTGGCCTGGCTGTGCGCTGGGCAGGGACGCAGGGAGGGGCTGGGCGGCTGCGGGTGGGTGAGGGTGGCGCCAAGAAGGGAGCAGCACCGGCTGGGGGGCGCTGGGGAGGGCATGCCGGCCCTGCCTGCAGGCTTCGGGCTTTGAGACCCGGGGACAGCTGCGGGGTGCGCATGACCTTGGCCATCTTCGCCATTTTAAGCACAGTTCAGGGTCCTTCGGCACTCGCGGCCCTGCAGCCGCCGCACCCTCCAGGGCGCGCTCATCACCCCAGTCCAGACTGCACCCCTGAAGCACGGACGCGGCCCCCGCCCGCTGTCTCGCCTCTGCGCTGCGGGCCCTTCGCGGAAGGGCGCCTGCGCTTCTCAGGAGCCTCCGCGGCCGGGCGGAGCTGGCGGCGGGCGCGCGGGGCCGGCTGCCCGGTGCGGGGCGGTGGCGCCAGGTGCGCGCCTGAGTCACCGGGGCGCCCCGCCTCTCGCGGGCGGTGGCCGGGCCTCCGAGGCCGCGCGCGCCGGGGCCACCTGGCGGCCTGGCCGGGAGCCGCCGCCGCTCCACGCGCCCGGAGCGCGCCGGGCCGCCCGTCCACCAGCCGCAGCCGCGGGCTCCGCGTCGGGGGGCTCCTGCCCCGGGCGCGCGTGCACACCGCGACGGCGCCCTGGGGTCCGGCCCGAGAGGCGGCTCGGGGCGGGCGCAGGCGGCGGGGCGCTCACACGCACCCCGGGCGCCGGGCTCCGCGGTCGGCGGGGCGGGGCCCGCCGGGGCCTGGGGGGGGAGGCGGGCCACGGGGGACATCGGTGGCTGGGGATCCGGAGCCCCAGCGCCCTCCCCGCCCCAGCCCCTCTCCCCATCCCGCCCTCGCTGGCGCAGGGGAGTTGAGGGGTCCCCGCCGAACCCCTCCGCCAGCTAATCGGCTTGGGGTGATTCCGCTCACGCGAGCCCTGCGCCTCTGCCTGTCTGTGTCTGGGCTGGATTGGCAAACGGTCGCTGTTGATACCGGGCTGCGGTTCGCGATGTCTCCGCGGCATCAGTGGCGCTTCCTGGGCGGCCGCCCGCGGGCCTGCGCCCCTGTGACGGTCTGGGGCCTTCTGGGACACCCGCGTCCTGCAGCTGATGAGCCGATCCCGCCGGGACCTCGCCCCCGCGGGCGCTCCTCGCATCCCAGAGGTGGAGGGGCTCTCTGCCGCCGCCTTTGGCCCTGTGGTCCTTGGCCCCCTGTGGCCACCGCAGAGCCAGAGAGGGGCCTTCCAGATTATTCTGCTGCTGTAACAACTGACTGCAGCACAGCAGGGGTTTTTTTAGATTGAATTTTTTAAGATTTGCTTACTTGGGCCTCCCTGGTGGCGCAGAGGTTGGGCGCTGCGCTGTGGAGCTGTCCGACGAGAGTTTGACCCCCGGCCGGGGAGAATCCCACGTGGTGCGGCAGACCCCTCCTGCCTCGCCCGCTGCTCCCCTCAGCAGTGCGTTTCTGATCTGCCTGTTCTGCTCCCCGCTCTGTCTCTGGTGGGCCCTCTCGCCGCCCCGCGCCTCTGGCCTGCACCCCAGCTTGTATGTATAAATAAAAAAAAAAGAAAAAAAAAGATTTGCTTACTTATGCATGCAAGAACTGAGGTGCAGGCCAGAGGTGTGGGGGTGAGAGGACTCTCCAGAGACAGAGTGGGGAGCAGAACAGGCGGATCCACTGAAGCACACTGCTGAGGGGGCAGCGGGGAGACAGGAGGGGTCTGCTGCGCCCTGTGGGAAGCTCCCTGGCCGGCATCGAACTCGGGCTGCAGGGGCTGCGACTAATAACCCCTGCGCCCCAGGGAGGCCCTTTCGAGTCAGCAATGTAGCAATCTTAACTCACCTTTCACATAAGTAACATCACAGTGGGCATGAAGATGGGGCGTCCTGAGGGGCCGCCTGCCCGCCTGCCCTGCCTCGGGGACAGACCTGCCGGGTCTGCGCTGTGGGCCCTGTGGCCAGCGCTGGCCCACCCGTGTGGGAGGTGCCCCTTCCCTGCGGGCTTCCTGCAACGCCGACGTCTTCCGTCTGGGGTTTTGACGGCGTTTGCCGTCAGCCCCTTTCCAGCTGGGGAAGTGGAGGTTTAGGGAGGGAAGTTCTTGCCTCTCACCGCTTCCCATTTCCTGCCCTCAGCTGGCTTCTCGCGGAGCGTGATTTCTGTGGGGGGAGGATGTTTTCCCGGGTGACTTGGAAAGCAGTGGCTCGCTACAGCCGTCACCGCTGCCGCTGCCACGCATGCACGCGCCCAGCGAATGGCTGGCGAAGGCACTCGGCGGCGGGAGCCCACATCAGTGTCTCTTGAGGGCGCCTCGCCGCTCCGTTAGAGGTGCCCGAATCGGCTCCCTCCTCCCCCCTTGCCTGGCGGAGGCCACCCCTGCCTCACAAAGCTCTGGATGCAGGCCTGGCCTGCCTCACCTGCCCTGCCTGCGTGGTGCCTGCCGCCTTCCGGCAGGGCCCTGGAGCGCCCTTGGCTGGCTGCGGAGGCGACTCTGATCCCAGCGGCCGCCTCTCCCCTCGTCCGGTCCCCGCCCGGGGAGCCGGGAGCCAGGTGAGGCGCTCACTCTCGCCCAGCTGAGGTTCTGCTGTTAAAAGGCGCTGCAGCTTCCGGTGGGGCGGGCGCTCTCCAGAATCACTCGCGCTGGAGAGACCCGGCCGCCACGGCACACAGCCGCTCGCAGCGCCGTGCAGCTGACCCCAGGCCTCCATGCGGTGACCGTGGCCTCATCCACTGCCCTTTGGGGCCCCCAGCCCGCCAGGCTGCTCCCGCGTCTGCCGCCTGCTGGAGCCGTGACACGGAAGCTGCTGTCTCACGCCTCCAAGCCGGGTGATTCTTTACATGGCGCCAGCTGTGTGACCTCAGGCCGTGGCTGGGGCCCCTGGACCCAGCCCCCCAGTGCCACCAGGGCTGTTGGAAGTGGGTGGGAACACAGAGAGCAGAGGTGGTGCCGGCCCAGCCCCAGGCCGCCCTCCCAGGGTGCCCCGCTGTCCTCCTGCCCCTCTGTGGGCAAAACGTGACCTCACAATGTCGCTGGGTGACTGCAGGCTCGCCTGAGGCCACCCCGTGGCCATGCTGGCTCCAGGTCAGTGACCAGGCACAGGAGGGCGGCCAGGGTGGCCCCGCTGCTCCTCCACTGGGCGCCGGTGACCGGTGGGGGCCAGGTGAGAGCATCTCCGTCCTGCCCGTCGCCTGCCCGCGGAGGGCTCCCTGCTCTCCCAGGTGAGGCCTGCCTGGCCAGGCCCTGTGGGCTGGCTGCCTCTGAGACCTGGGAGTGTCCCGCCTCCTCACGCTGCCCCTCCCTGCGGCCTGCTCGGCTTCCCCTCCCCCTCTGTCCCGCCCCTCAGGCTGGTGGGCTGCTCTGTGGGCTCTCTGTTCCCTCTGGCCTTCTCGTCTTGCCTCTCCCGGGTTCTTTGAATAACTCAAGAACAACAACATGTCGTGCTGTGGTGTAGTGGCCAAAAGATGCCGAGGCCTGGGGTCACCCCTAGTGGAGACTCCGTGTCTTTCCTTCCAGTGTTTTCTCAGGTGCTTCCACATTCCACACGTGTTTTCCTGTTGACACTTACCTGAGTTATTTGAAAACATTCCTGAGATCTTTGATATTTAATCTGCAATTGCCTCCGCAGCCTCTCTCCCCCCACCTCCCCGCTCTGCTCTGCCTTGCTCTGCCCTGCCTTCTTCCAGCCGCTGCATAGGAGTCTCCAGGATGAGTGTAGCGTACTCAGTTGCCTCTCTCTTCTTTTCATTTCATGCTAAAGATGTGCTGTCACATCCTTGCCTGATTTACCTTTAGGGATAAGAGCTGCTAAAATTTTTTAGGAAGAAGAGATTGTCACCAATTTTTGTTTGATCGAGGTTTAAGAGGTCAGGTAGTTCTGGACCTCCCTCGGGGTGCAGGGGTTAAAGTCTTAGCGCCATCAAGCTATCGGTAGCCACTGCAGCCTGAGTTCGATCCCCGGCCAGGGAGCATCCCACAGGGCGCAGCAGACCCCTCCCGTCTCCCCACTGCTCCCCTCAGCAGTGGATTTCAGTGGATTCCCTGTTCTGCTCCCCACTCTGTCTCTGGTGAGTCCTCTCACCCCCATACCTGTGGCCTGCACCCCGGCTCTTGTGTGCATAAATAAATCTTAACACTTTGTGTGCCGGTGCCCTTTAAATTTCCCAGCCCTTGGGGCCGGCCATTGTCTGTGCCACCACACGGATGGTAGAAGCATCAACAAAACACACACAACTCCTGAACTACTGGATATTAAATAAACTGTAATATCTCTCATAAAACACCGTACACTTTCACCAAAACAATGTGTGAAGCTTCTAGACTGAGCACGATCAAGAAATAGCTCCTAATAGTTCCAAATAAATCCACCGTGGCGTGAAAAACCGGAGACTAGATGAACACGTATTAATACGTGAGCGGCCACCTGACACTGGTGACAGAAACACGTACTAACACGTGAGCGGACCACGAAGCGTTAAAAAAAAGAGGTCAGGTAGTTCTAAAAGGCTTGTAGTGATAAACTGCACCCCCTTTACTCTTGGCTTAAATATTCTCCCCGCTGTTTATGTCTTTCTAAATAAGCTCTTAAAAAAAATACCTTTGTATTTGATGTTTGACGTATCATTTGTCGTCACTACGGCCTTCTGCGCCCGTCGCCACTCCCCACCCTCCTGCCCAGGTGGATGGTGACAGGCATGGCCGGCATCGGGCGGGGGCGAGCGTGCTCCTCAGGCAGAGCGGGTGCCCCTCGGTCCGGCGCTTCCTTTCTCACGTGGCCAGTTTTCCGGCGTGCGCCTTCCCCGTCCGCTGCTCAGACCTACTCTGTGGGAGAAGTTCCCCTCTGCGTGTTTTTCCGGCGCCCTCTGACCCTGCTGCACTCCTGCTCGGGCTTTCTAGAATTGCGCCTTCTCCGGGCGCACCTGGGCCCTCCCGTAACCCATGCGCTTTCCTGCTCATGGCTCCGCCTCGTCAGATTCGCTCCCTCACCCGCTGTCCCTGCCCACGAGCCTGAGGGTCGGGGCCTGCCGCTAGGTCCTCGTGGAGGGCCCGGGCCGCGCGTGGAGGGCTCGCCAGGGGCCTTCCGCTGTCCTCTGCCTGTGTGTTCGGCACCTCCCGCTGCCTTTGTCCTGCGTCTTCTCTCTTGGTCTCCCCCATTCGGGGGTCCTCCGGCGACTTTCTGAGAAAGGGGGCTCATGAGGTCGTGTGTCTTGGCCCTTCGGGGACATGCACCTCGACGGTGTCGGCTGGTGGGGAGTCGGGGATTCCGTGGCCTCCAGCCTGGGGAGGGACACGCGGTGTCCCGAGGCGTGACGACTGTTGGAGTAAGTCATACAGGGACAGCGACCTCCCAGGACAAGTCGCCGTTACTTTGTGGGGGCTACAATAAGTGTAAAACAGGGATTGTTGGGAAGCCGTGAGTACAGTGCCACGACCAGGGCAGCGGCCTCGGTCAGAGCTTGTTTTGAGTCCCGTGCCTGTGTCCCCAGAGCTGCGGGGCCGCACCCCTGCGCACGGGCCCCCTGGGCCGGCTCGGGCCACCGGGGCTGCCAGTCGTGTGGAGCAGGGCTCCCCGGCGTCGAGTGCTGTCCCCCGTGTCCCCAAGCTTGGAGTGGTGGCAACAGTGGGTGTCCACCTTCGACCTTGTCTTTGAGCCCACAGAGGGAGAGTGTCTGGAAGGGCTTGGCGATCGCAGCGCATCAGAAGTCGACGCAGATGCCCGCACGCTGGCCTGTCCGCTCCATCGCTGAGGGTTCACCGGGACGTCAGAACGGGGGGCCTGCATTTAAGCGCAGGGTCTTGTTCGTAAGGAGAAAGTCCAGGGGCTTTCTGGACTGCTGCGGGCGATCTTCCTTAGCACGTGGGGCTGTGAGCTAATGGTTTCCTTCAGGGAGCCCTCTGTGGGGACGACGCGGCCACGCGTCAGGACGCCACGTCCTTAAGTGAGAAAAGTGAGTGTCAAGGCCAGACACTAGCCATTCTGGGGATACGTTTGCTCTCTTACTAATTTTTATATTTTATTTATTTTCTTAAAAAATTATTTATGTGCACAAGAGCTGGGGTGCAGGCCAGAGGTGTGGGAGTGAGAAGACTCCCCAGAGACAGAGTGGGCAGCAGAACAGGCAGATCCACTGAAACCCACTGCTGAGGGGAGCAGCGGGGGGACAAGAGAGGTCTGCTGCGCCCTGTGGGGAGCTCCCTGGCTGGGGATTGAACTCGTGCTGCAGTGGGGGGTGGAAGGTGTCTTGAACCTGGTTCTGGCTCTAAGTGACCAGTCTGGAATTGTGCCATGCCTCAGTTTCCTCATGGGGGCAATAGTAGCAAACACCTTGTTTAGATAAATGAGATTAGGCATAAAAATTCCTTGTTAAGGGTGGGCCCACGGCCTCCCTGGTGGCTCAGGGGTTAAGTCTCAGGCTGTCACCGCTACGGCCTGAGTTCAATCCCCGGCCAGGGAGCTTCCCACAGGGCGCAGCAGACCCCTCCTGTCTCCCCACTGCCCCCTCAGCAGTGGGTTTCAGTGGATCCGCCTGTTCGCTCCCCACTCTGTCTCTGGGGAGTCCTCTCACAAATACCCCACCCACCTCTGGCCTGCACCCTAGTTCTACTACACACACACACACACACACACACACACACACACACACAAGTTTGTGCAGAAAAATGTTAGTGGTCATGGCTGCTATTGCAGTCCATTCTGGGCTTGCGGGATAATGGGTTCATTTGTGTTGTTTCCTGTCTGTATAGTCTAAATTGCTATTTTAAAAATAAACATTTACTTCTCTTTGAGAGTCAGAAAAACGTTATTTAAAAATACGCTGGTTTCGGGAGCACATACATTGTGTCATCATCGCTAACACCAGCGTTTGGCATATTCGGAAGTCGGGTAAAGATCGAACCTCGCGTTGTGGCCTCCCCGGTGGCGCAGAGGTTGGGCGCTGCGCTGTGGAGCTGTCGGCAGCGGCGACGTGAGTTCGACGCCCGGCCGGGGAGAGTCCCACATGGCGCGGCAGACCTCTCCTGCCTCGCCCGCTGCTCCCCTCAGCAGTGTGTTTCTGATCTGCCTGTTCTGCTCCCCGCTCTGTCTCTGGTGAACCCTCTCGCCGCCCCACGCCTCTGGCCTGCACCCCAGCTTGTGTGCATAAATAAATACATCTTTAAAAAAAAAAAAAAAGATCGAACCTCGCGGCAAGAGGTTCTCGTAGCTCTCCCTGCACGAAGGAAAGCCCGTCGGGGGTGGCTGCGCGCGAGTGGCGCCGCCTGCGTATCCGCACACCGAGCAGCGCGCTGCGCACCCGAGAAACCAGCTGCCGCTTCCTCAGGCGTTTCAGTCAAGGAAAGCAGGACCCGCTGACGCTGCCCCAGGCGAGCGGGAGGCACCGTCCGGAGGCCGGGGCGGCGGGCGGGGCGGCGGGGCGCGCGTCCCGGGGCCCCCGCGGGCGGCGAGGAGCCCCGACGGGGTCGCGGGCCGCGCGGGCGCCGAGACGCGCGTGCTCGGCCGTGAACGCGCGGGCGCGCGGCCCGTCGGTCACTCACAGTCGCGTCTCCGGCGTCGGCGCGGCCGGCGGCCCCCAGCCCAGCCGCGGGTTCGAGCCCGGGCCCGCCGAGGCCTGCGGCGTGACCTTGCGGGCCCGGCCCCGCGAGCCTCAGTTTCCCCGCCCGGGAGCCGCGATGACAGCTCGCCCCCGCCTCCCGCCAGGCCCCGCCCCGCGGCCCGGGATTGGCTCGCGCGCGGCCCCCTCCCAGGCGGGGCCGGCCGCTCCCGCCCGCCGGGGCCCCAACCCGGAAATGCGGCTCGCAGCTCCGGCGGGGCGGGCCCGGGCGCGGCGGAGCGACGGCGGACGGGGCCAATGGGCGCGCGCGGCGGCGGCGGCGGGCGGAAGTCCCGCCCGGCGTCGCGCGGGGGCGGGGCGGCGCCGGGGGCGGGGGCGGCGGGCGGCGGGGCGGGCGCAGGATGAGGGCGGCCATTGCTGGGGCTCCGCCGCGGGGAGGAGGACGCTGAGGAGGCGCCGCGCGGCGGGGGAGGCGCCGCGGCGACGCGAGGCCCATGGCCAGGACCACCAGCCAGCTGGTGAGTGCGCGGCGGCCGCCCGGCGCGCCGGCCCGTTACCCCGCCGAGCGCGCGGCGCCGGGGCCCGGCGAGGCGGGGCGGCCCGGGGTCCCGAGGGCCGGGCGGCGCCTCACCTGCCCCGGGCGGGCGGGCGGGCCGGGCGGGCGGCGCGGGGCCCGGGTGCGGGGCCCGGGTGCGGGGCGGCGGGCGGCCGGCGCGCGCGGGCGCGGGGGCGGCGGGCGGGGCCGGGGCGCCGCGCTCAAGTGCTGGAAAGTTTGCGGTCGGCGCGCGGCCGGGGCCGAGCCGCCCGGCTGCCCGGAGCCTCCGGTGCGGAGGACGCGCCCTGGGCCTGGCGCGCGGCGGCCCCGGCGCCTCCGCCCGCGGCCGAGGGCAGCTGCGGGTGCTCGCCCGGCGCCCCGGCCCGCGCGAGGGGCGTGGGGTCCGGCCGGCGAGGTGGGGAGCCCCGGAGGCCGCGCCGGACCCCCGGGAAGGCGAGCGTGACAGGAGGGCTCGGGCGAGAGGCGAGCCCGGCGCAGACCCGCACTTGCGGGCCGGGCTTTGCCGAAAGTGCCGCTCGTGTTTCTTTGTTTTCTCTCTGCCGCTCAAAGTCCCCCCGCGGTCCGTCCTCGGAAGTTCTGGAGTCCGGGGCGACGCTTTAAGGACTTAGACCGCGGACGCGGAGGTGCAGCCGGCGACGCAGGCGCTCGGGACGCGGCCCTCACGGAGGAGACGGGGAGAGTGACCCGGCCCTCGTTTTCCAGCGCTGGGCTTCGGGGTAAAGGTTTTTGGTCTGAGGGTGAGACTCTGCGCCCCTCGGAGAGTTTCCTGGGAGGGAGGAGAGAAAAGCACCCGCCTGCGTCCCGCGCCGGCTCGGGGAGACTTGGGGAGGCTGCGGCACAGCGGTTGGCAGCTCTGCTGGGGAGCCGGTGGCCCCTGGCGGGCCTGGGAGGCGCTCAGTCCCTGTCTCCGCGGGACGTCTGAATCCTGTCGTCTTTGCAGGAGGCGCTTTCTGGCGCAGGGGTGTCGGGTCTGAGCGAGGAGGGGAAGGGCAGCCCTCTGGGCTTCGGGCTCCCTGGCCGCCCCCTGACAGGGTTGCCCCCAACGCTGGGTGCCTTGGCGCGGAGAGACTTGTCGGCCGAGTGGGTTTGCCTGCGGATGTCAAGCGGGCACTGTCTGCGCTGCCCGGGGGGCCCCCGCCTGGCACGGCCTCTCCCATGTCTGTGTGTTTGCCCGCGGCGGCAGCCGCCGTGGGGTCCGGAGCAGCTTGGCTGTTCCAAGGTGCGCCGGCCGCTGAGGTGCTACCCTCAGGGCTCTACCTGTGGGCAGGCGTGGTTGGTCGGTGGGCAGCTCTGCCCCTGCCGCTGTCCGGGGTGACTTCTGGGGGCTGCGCCTGCAGGCCTGATTGCCCGCCTCCGGGCAGGAGCCAGCGTCCCTGGAGGGACAGCACATTCGCTGCTCCGGGCAGACGGCTGAACTCCGTGACCCCGGTGCCGGCTTCAGCCTCTCACTCGGAGAGCAGCTGTTCGGGCAGAGGCGCTGGTCTGTCCGAGCTTGAGGACTTCTGCACGGGTGAGGCTTGGCGTCCCCCCTTTGCAGAAAGAAATGGTGCAGAGATTTAGTTCAAGGTGAGGTCAGCAGCGGGTGGGGTGCAGGTCTGCCTTTGAGCCCCACTCTTTCCCCTCAGGGTGGACCCCCGGGCGAGTGGGAAGGCGGTGGGGGAGCGGAGCACGTGGAAAGAAGGTTCTGATTCTCGCACCCCAGTCTGGGCAGATCCCCCGCCACGGCCCCGGGCAGCGGGCTGTTCCGCCCCCCAAAGCCCGACAGCGGCGCCTGAGCCCAGTGCAGGTAGGCGAGGTGAGGCTGCGGAGCCTGACTTCGTCCTGCCTTGAGCGCGTCGTGTGGGAAGGGGCACGGCCGCGCCAGCGAGGTGTTGGGGAGGCGGCATAGGCAGGCCTGGGTGGGTCCCCCTTTCCCATCTGTGTCGTCATCCCACGGCCCCCAGTCGGTGAGCGTGTGGCGAGCAGGGGAGAGCCGGCCAGCCCCTTGTGTGGCCCTCGCTGGCAGACCCCCCACTCGCCCCTGCTTGCAGGCGCCTGCTGCGGTGGCGTCGGTGCTGTGGGGGGCCTCCTCGCTCTGAGCTGCCGGGCGGCGGCCTAGGAGCGCTGGTGCGGAGACGGCCGGGCCGGGGCCGGCCTCTGCCGTGTGTGGGCCTGTCGCCGGTGAGGACAGCTGGCTGCGGGAGCCGGCTCGTGGCAGGTGTTGGGCAGGCGGGTTCGAAGGGCAGATCCCCAGGAGGACGTGCTGGCCAGGTCTCTGCAGCCTCGCGGCGCGCCGTCTCCCGGAGCTGTGTCGCCGCCTTCCTGGCCGCGTGGGGCTGCCAGGTGCGCGGCGCGGCCGTCCGTCAGGGTGCGCGTCCTCGGTGACGGGCTCCTGACTTCGGGCTCTTGCTCTCAGCGCCTGGCGGCGTCTTTATTTTTTTTTTTTAAGGTTTATTTATTTATACATACAAGCTGGGGTGCAGGCCAGAGGCGTGGGGCAGCGAGAGGGTTCACCAGAGACAGAGCGGGGAGCAGAACAGGCAGATCAGAAACACACTGCTGAGGGGAGCAGCGGGCGAGGCAGGAGAGGTCTGCCGCGCCATGCGGGATTCTCCCCGGCCGGGCGTCGAACTCGCGTCGCCGCTGCCGACAGCTCCACAGCGCAGCGCTCAACCTCTGCGCCACTGGGGAGGCCTCTAAACGGCACCGCGGAGTCTGCGCCCGCCGCCTGGTCTCGCGCGTTCTCGCACGTTTCCACTAGGGTGTTGGCTCCGGGAGATCCCGGGTGGTTCTGGCCGTGTGCAGACAGCACTGGGCACGCGCCTGCTGGCCTGCGGCCCTCACCGCCGAGCGTGCACCCGGGTCCGGGGGTGAGGGGCCCACGTGGGTGGGTGTGGGGGTGGCGGTCTGGATGCCCGGCACCTCCTGTCCCCAGCGCTCCAGCCCGCGTGTCTGTGGAGCTGGGGGGCGGATCCGCTCCCCCCGCCCGGCATCCAGAAAGTCCCTCCTCAGTCTGTTCTTCTCTGGGGATACATTTCCGGGGGCGCCTGCAGTCTTCGCCAGGTCTCAGGCGCTTGTCCTGGGGGCCGGCGGGAGGAGCGGCTTGGGGCCGCCCGCAGCCCTGCTGTGGGGTGGCGGGGCCACAGCGGAGCTCTGCTCGCCCACGCGGGGGAGAGGCTGGTCCGGAGAGGCTGGTCCGGAGCGCGTCTGAGCCGCGTGTGTGTGGCTGCGGGCGCGCCTGCCGTGGGGGCGTGGCTCGGGGGTCAGCCACGCTGCACCCGCCTGGCAGGTGGAGGCCCTTCTGGGAGGGCAGGAGGGTGGGCGGGCTGGCTGCTGGGCCTGTGCTTCCCCTGCCCCTTCCTCCCCCACCCACACTCCGCCGGCCTGGCCTCTTCCCAGCCCCCGGGTCCGGGATCGGGCCGCGGTGCTCTTGGGGGTCAGGTGCTCCTCTTCAGGCACTTCCTCTCTGCAGGGAGAAACTCCTCTCAGTGGAAACCCCCGCGGTGGGCGTCAAGCCTTATCCTGCCCGTAAGTCCCCACCGTTCCCCCCGCCCGCAGCCCGGCGGCACCGCTTGCCCTGCGGTGGCCTGTTCTCGGGAGCTGGCTCCTCTGGGCTCTGAAGCTGGGCCTCGGGGCGGCCGCCTCACGCTCGCGCCTCCTGGTTCTCGCGCCTGGGCTGCCTGACGGGCTGCGCTCCCCAAGCAGTTGCTGCCTGTCTCGCGCCCGAGGCGAAGGAAGTCGGGGTTCGCGCGGCCAGCCTCCCCTTGCTGCGCAGTGTGTCTGCAGGGGCGGCTCGCCCGCTGCCGCTCGGGCCCACGCTGGCCCTTGGCAGCAGTTGTATTTCAGGGCAACGGCCCGGCTGGGGCTGCCTGGTGGGAGCCCAGCTCTGTGCGTCGGCTCTGCGGGCACAGCAGTGGGCCTCTGGGGGCCGCTGTCCCTCGGGGCTGGCCCCAGGCGGCTGAACGTAGGGAAGCCAGCGTGAGGCGGATGCACACGGGGGCCGTCTCCTGGCGCCCCTCGCTGAGGGTCAGGGCCGGGAGCAGACTCTGGCCGAGCCCCGTTGCCCTTCCCTGGTGGCCGAGGGGCGTCTGGGGTGGTGAGCGCCCCACGCTGTGCGTCCCTTGAGCGCGCTCCTCTTTGCAGGATGAGGAAGGGCTCCCTGGGCCGCGGCCTCGGTCTGTGAGCGCCTGTGCCGGGGGCGGCGCTGTGTGGGTGCGGCTCTTGGGGTGGCCAGGCAGCTGGTGGTCCGGGGGTGCCCAGCGCTCGGGCCGAGTGGGGTTTCCCGTGCGGGAACCCCAGCGAGGGGAGCCCCCAGCCTCGGAGGTCCGAGGGCCGGGACAGTAGGCCCAGTTCGTCCCGTGGCTGCCAGGCCGCGCATGGCCTCCGGGCGCAGCGGGCAGACGGCCAGCGGGAGGCGTGCCCAGGCGCCAGCTCTGCTCAGCCGCTCTCTCAGGGAGTCCTGGGGCCGCCTCGGCCAGACTAGTGGGGCTTCCCGGGCTGATCTTCCGCGCAGCCCCCTGCCTCCGCTGGTGCTTTGCCCCGGCAGGCTTCCCGGGTGCTGGGCCGGCCGGCCGGAGGCTGAGGGGAGGCGCCGTCCGCGTTTGCTGCTCTGTCCGTCGTCAATTCGTTTTTCTGCCCGCACTCGGGCATTTTTCTTCCGTGGGTCTTTCCCTTGGTCAGAATTACAGTCTCCTACTGATTGTGCGTCCGTAGCTGCTTATTATCGGGTAACACGGCCTTAAAGACGCGTGTCTAAATATAGGTATTTGTGAATGCGTCTTATTGTCGTTTGCAAAATACGTTTATAATTTAAGTGCTTTATTTTATTTTTAATTTTAGGGATTCTCCCGCCAAGAGCCTGAGCACTGAGCCTTGAGGGTCGGGGCTAGAGGGGGGCCAGGGAGACGGGCTGGGGGAGAGGCGCCCATGGAACGGGACTCCCTGCTAGGGAGGGCTCCCTTGTGGGTGGGCCGTCCCGGGGTGCCCACCTCCGTGAGCCCCCCTGCTGCGTCTGGCAAAGGGGCCGCACCGGGAGCCTGCGGGAGGGCGTCTGCCTCCAAGGGGCTGTTCCACGTGGGTGGGAAGAGCCCGAGCCGACCCAGGGCACCGAGCAGGGCCTAGAGGGCAGGTGGCCCGCGGGGCTGCCCAGGCGTGGCGGGCATTAGTGCGGGAGGGAGCATGGGCGGGCCGTGCTGCTCCCCCGGGGGCTCCAGGCAACGCGAGCCGGGGCGGCATCAGGCCCACCCATGCCCGCCCCTTGTGCCACGGCGTCCTCTCCTCGGAACCCGTGTCCCTGGTCGGCGTCCGCGTCGGCCTGAGGCGAGCTGCTCCCGCATTTTGTGCGGAAAACCGACGTGGGCTCACACGCGCGGGGGAGGCTCAGCGCCACGTCAGCGGGTGTCCCGGGAGGTGGCCGACCGGCCCCGGGTCGCGGAACGAGTGTCGCCTGGAGGACGCGTGCGAGGTCACAGGCGCGCCGCCCGCTGCCCGGCCTCGGCTCAGGCTCCCCTGCCCGGTTGTTGGGCCCCGTGCCCCGAGACCTCCTGTCTGGGGCGCGGAGATCGGCTGGGCGGCTGCTGGCTCTGCCCCAGAGGCGCCTCAGCTCGCAGCTGAGCCTGCTGCACGCAGGTGCCTCTGGAGCCAGCTGATCTGGGCGGCGCTGCCGGTGCCGGAAGCCGCGTGGGAAGTGGGGTGCCTGAGCCCAGCCCGCCGGCCGGCGGCGCCGGTGACCCGGGCTGCAGAGCCATGGAGTGTGGCGGCTGTCCCCGGTGTCCGTCTGCCCCGGGCCCCGCGGGCCCCTCGGTGACTGGCCGCGCCCTTGGCCCCCAGCAGAGGCAGTCTCCCCGGCCCTCGTGCCCTCGAGCGAGCGGCTGGAGCCCTGCAGCCGCAGCGGTGGGCCTGCCCGGTGCCTTTCGGGGCCGGGACGGGCTGTGGGCTCGGGAGGACGCCTTGGAGGCCGGTGCGGCGCCCATGTGGCCCAGCACCGGGGGCAGCCATGCGGTGTGGCCGGGGAGCGCCGGCCTGGGCTGCGCCCGCTGGCTGTTTGTCACAGGAAACCCGCGGCCTTTCCATTTTGAAAGGGACCTTTGTGTCCACCCTGCAGGTCCTTTCTGCTTCACTAAAGGCGCTTGGGACTCGGCGGCCTCGCTGCCGGCCCCGGGAGGCATGGGCAGAGTCCAGGCCCCTGCCCGCGCTGGCTGTGCTCTCAGGCGTGGACGCGCCTGGACGCCACAGGGACGGGGTGTCCTCAGGTGCAGGGTGCGCCTGCGCGGCCCACACAGCAGGCGTGTCTGGGGCAGGCACACTGGGTGTGTGTGGGGGGCCTGACCTCTGACCCCGGCCCCTCTAGGTGGCACTCAGGCGGGGGCTGTCCGGACACCTTTGCGTCGCGTCCCGCCGGCCCAGCTGTCCGGCTGTCGCGCTGCGGAGCCCTCAGGAGGAACCAGGGTCTCTAGGTCAGAACTCGGCAGACAGGCGCCTGGGGAACGTGCTTTCCGGCAGATCTGCTCCCCGGGGCCAGAGGGGCAGGCGCAGGCGAGGCGGGGGGCCCGCGAGGGAAGGCGGGGTGTGGCCCAGAGGGCCCAGAGACAGCGCCTGCCCGGCCGCTCCCGCAGGCCAGCGCCGCGAGTCCCCCGGGGCCCTGTGGGTTTGAGCGGTCGGCGCTCGGGAGGGCGCCCGCCATGGCCGCCCCAGGCAGCACAGCTGCCCTCGTGGCGTCGGCAGGGCCTCCCCGGGCACAGTGGGCTTCTTCTGGGCGTGACGAGGGCGCGGATCCGGGCGGTTTCGGCTCTCCCTGTTTCCCAGAGGGCCAGGGGTCCCCGAGGGTCGAGAGCGAGCATCGCCCTCCAACGTGGCGTCCCCTGCAGGACCATCCAGGGTCACCCCCGCGCGTCTCGAGTCAGCCCCGGAACGAGGCCCCAGGCCTGCCCCAGGGGAGGTTCCTGCCCCCGGGCTGTGGGTGCAGACAGCAGCGGGCGAGGAGCCGGCGGAGCCGGGTGTCCCAGCCCAGCAGGGGCCCAGACGGGCCGGTGGGGCAGGCCAGTCAGAGGCTCCCATTTGGCTGTGAGTGCCCGCCAGTTTGTTTTAATGTTTGCCCTTGTGGTCCTGGAGGCCCCAGCTGTGCGAGGGGTGGGGGCTGGGAGGGAGCAGGCGGGGCCTCTCGCCGGCGCCTCGAGGTCCCCATGCCTTTGCTGAATGAGTTTAGTTCCCCAGGAAGGGTTTGTCTTTAAGTGGCATGTGATTAATGTGACTTTAGATTAGAGACCTGGTTGTCAGCTTTAATAAATTAAATCATTAATTTGGCCAGCAGCAGGCAAGGCCTGTTGGCACTATTGTTCCCCGACCTGAGCCCTTTCCGAGGGGAGCTTTCTGCGAGGCTTCGCTCTGGATGTCGGCCTCGGCCGCCCGGCCATGAGACGGGATCGCGGCGCCGTGCCGGCTAGGGTGCCTGGCGCGCTGCTCTTCTGTGGGCGGCCCCAGGCGGGGGGTGGGGGGCAGGGGCAGGGTCCCCACGCCGCTCCCGGTGGGGTCAGTGACCGTGGTCCCCGCCGTCGGCTGCGTCGGGGCTGCGTATCCTGGGTGGTTTTGAGTGAATGAGCCCGGAGGAGGTCAGAAGGTCTGGGGGACCCGTGTGGTGTCCTCAGTGTTCATTGAGGATTTAGGGGTTTCTCCCCGTGGTGGGGGGCAGCCATTGATAGGTTCCCTCAGAGGCCCCACCCCTGGGCACAGCTCCTGTGACCGTGTCCAGGCTGCCAACACTGGGAAGTGTCGGCTCCCTCCCGCCTGCCGTGCACTCTCGCTCCCCTCTTGAGGGGGCGCCTGGCCACGCCCTGTTGCTGGACGTCACACGGCTGTTTGTGCTGTGAATTTCTTGACTGTTGCTTGGTGAAGCTTTTCAGAATGCGCGTCTCAGTCTGCACTTCGGTTTTCGCCCGGGTCTGCGGCGAGCAGAAGGCAGGTCGGAAGGGTGAGCCCAGATGTGACGATGCTTCCCCGATGCACTTGTGTGCGCACGCTCCCCGATGCTTCCGCGGAGGCGGGCCCATCCCACCCCGGCCGCCTCTGGCGCCCTCTCCTCCCGCATCGGCCTAGGAGGGAGGCTCTGGCCTCGCTCGCTGCTGGGCGCCGCTGGACCAGGGCACCCTCGGCCCACCTGTGAAATGGACACAAGTTGTCCTGGCCCTGGAAGTGTGTGTGCAGTGCCCCGGAGGATGCGTAGCGAGCGCGCTACTGAGTGTTACTTTCAGAAGGAGGAAGAGTTGTCTTTCGCTTACTTTATTATTTCTTTAAAGATTTATTTATGCATGCAAGAGCTGGGGTGTAGCCAGAGGTGTGGGAGTGAGAGGACTCCCCAGAGACAGAGTGGGGAGCAGAACAGGCGGATCCACTGAGACACACTGCTGAGGGGAGCAGCAGGAGACAGCAGGGGTCTGCTGCGCCCTGTGGGAAGCTCCCAGGCCGGGGATTGAACTCGTGCCGCGGGGGCTGCACACAGCTTCATGGTGCTGAGACTCAACCCTTGTGCCACCAGGGAGGCCCCCATTAATTTTATTTTAAACGGTGCTGTTCGAGTTGTGGCTGGGAAGGGCCTATGTAATCACACAGGCATTTAAAGTGGATGTGAAATAAACGCGCACGTGCCCTGCGCTCCGCTCTGTGGGGTCTCCACAGCCCTGTCTGGCCCTCCCACTGTGGCCTCTGCTCTGGCGGCCGGTGAGCGCCGTGTTGTCCGCAGCTCCAGCGCAGCGAGGGCCTCGGTGTCTCTGCCCCGAACTGCGGCGGGGCGGGGGCTGGGGGGACACGGGGCTGCTGGCGGGGCGCCTGCTGGTGAGCTTGGGCACAGCCTGTGCCTGGGCCCCGCATCCGGCGCGGCTTGGGGCTTGGCGCCGCCCAGGCCTGCCTTCCCTGCTGAGGCCCGGGGCGGGGAGCGAGGGGCGCGGATGAAGTGGCCACCCTCGGTGCACCCCAGGCTTCTCCCGCCGCGCCGGTCAGGACAGGCGGCCTTCGGGGGAGCGCGGGGCGACTTCCCTTGCTGCCTGCTCCCGAGGCCGGCGTGGTTGTGGGCACGCTGCTCAGCGTGGGTGTGGGCCGCCGCCCAGCAGGGGACATCCGCGCCTCAGCGCTTCCCTGTGGGCCCTGCTCTGCCCGAGTTTCCGGGCCAGGCCTAGTTGTAGAGTTTCTCGGCTGAGAAGCGGTTCTCATAGGATGCAGTGGGCAGAGTGGCCTGGGGCAGTGTCCTCGGGGGGGCACACTGGCCGGGTCGGGTGGCTGTGCTTGTGCACCCTACGTGGGAGTGGGGGCATCCCCCTGTGTCAGGAGCTTCAGAACACGCTCTGCCTGGAGGCCTTTGGAGGCGATTTAGCTCTTTGAGTTTGGGGTTCTCTCGCTGGTCCTGTGGCGGCCTGGCCCCCTCCTGCCGAGACGGTTCTGTCCACCGCGAGTCAGGACTGGCCGCAGACAGTCTTCACGCCGCTCCCTTCTGCAGAGAAACAGAAGTCTCTGGCAGGACAGGCTCCGGGCTCCGCGGGCTGGGGGGCTGCACGTGCGTCCACACACTCAGCTGCGCAGCCTCATGCCAGCCCGGGGCCGTGCGCCTTCCCCCGACGGATGAAGCCTGTCCGAGGTCAGGCAGCTGGTAAGGACCAGAGCGGGGCCCAGCCCGTGGTGGGAGCGCCGGCCACCGCCCCGACGTGCCTCTCCTCGTGCCGTGGCTCGTCCGCCTGTCCCCGACCCGTGACCAGCTCAAAGGCCAGTGGGTCAGTTGGTTCCGTGGCTGACGGTCAAACGTTTGGGTCCTCCGTCGCGTGCTGTCGCAGAGCTGGGGTCTCTCCGCGGGTTCTCGGACGTCCCAGGTGGCTCCGAGGAGCAGGGATGTGTTTGGGGAGTCGGGGGCGAGCGCGCTGCGTGGGTGTCCGGCCGCATCTGGTGCCGCCGCCGCTTCCCCTCAGGCTGAGCAGCTGCGCTCGGCCTGCTCCCTGCTTCCCATGCCGGGCTCCCCTGTGTGGACCGAGCTTGCTGCAGAGGGCTCGCCCCAGGCTCCCGGGCTCCGGTCTGCTGGCCCTGCCGGTGCTCGGTGAGGCCCAGAGCAGCGCCTCCCTCGCAGAGCCCAGGCTGCCCCTGCTCCGCCCCTGCTGCCGTTTGGGTGGGGACATGCAGGAGCCCCGGACCCCGCTTCTCCCCGAAGCCTGGGGCTGTCCTGCTTCTGTCCCCTGCCTGGTGCCCAGGTGACCACGGGCTGGGCGGGGCCCCTTCGGGGCACTCTGTTCCGGAGCAGCTCCTGCTCTGGAGACGCGAAGCCTGGGCGGGCCGCGGGAAGGCAGAGGGCGGTTTGTCCTGAGGCCTCTCGGGCAAGTGTTTGTTCCGTGCCGGCGGGTCTCCGTGCTGGGTGCTGGGTGCTCTGACACTGGCGTTTCGGGGCGCTTGGCCACTGGGCAGTTTGCAGTTAAATCCAACCTGGGTGTGTGTTTGGTGGATGTGAAAATGTAACTTGCGCACCACTGACTTCCTGGAGCGGTTCTTCCCCAACGGGAACTGCTGGACCCAGTTGTCAAAACCTCAAAAAGTTGAAACTTGAAGTCTTAGATACAAGTCGTAAGAAACAAGGTGTTCAATCCTTAGATACAAATCACGAGCTGAGGGCCTCCCCGTGGCGCAGCGGTTAGCGGGTTAGCGCTGCGCTGTGGAGCTGTCGGCAGCGGCGACGCAGGTTCGACGCCCGGCCGGGGAGAGTCCCACATGGTGCGGCAGACCCCTCCTGCCTCGCCCGCTGCTCCCCTCAGCAGTGTGTTTCTGATCTGCCTGTGCTGCTCCCCGCTCTGTCTCTGGTGAGCCCTCTCGCCGCCCCACGCCTCTGGCCTGTACCCCAGCTTGTATGTATAAATAAAAAATAAATCTTTAAAAAAATAAATCACGAGCTGAAGGCGCAGAAAATGCCCAGCTGGCGGCTGGCTGGCACCCACAGCCTCACCAGGAGGCAGCTGTGTGACTCGGTGGGTGTGTGCGGTCCGGGCCATGGTGAAGCCCCTTTTTCCAGAGACTTCCAAAGGTGCCAGCCAGCAGCCTGAAGGATTCTGCGTGCGTGTGGCGCCAGGCCTGGCCGAGCCTGCGGAGGTCTGTAGCCAGCCCAGCCCGGGCAGGGAGGCGGGGGCGGGAGCACAGACGCGCCCCGTCCAGAGGGGAGCTGGAGGGGCGCCGGTGCGGGAGGGGGGGCCGTGGCAGGTGTGGCCCTCAGCCTCCCGGCGCTGGCGAGGAGCGTGATTTGGGGCTGTGTGCCTGTGCGGGTGGGAGATGCGCCTTGGCTTCTGGCGGCGCGGCCTGGCGGGACTGCCGGGAGGACGTGCGGGAGGACCGTGTCCCTGGACCTTCTGTTATGGTGTCTGCTGGGGGGGAGGCAGGGGTGGCCCAGGGCGACGCTCAACTTCCCGGAGAGCTCGGCCCGGAAGCCCCCAGCAAGCAGAGATGCTCGCGTGCCAGATTCTGGTCCACCGAGCTGGTGGTGAGCGGGCGGGACTGGCCAGGAGGGGATGAGGCCCTGGAGGCCCGGGCTCCCCCAGCCTTGCTGTCTCCAGGCTGCTGGTCGGCTAGGGGCGCCTCTGCAGCCCGCTGCCCCCGCAGCTTCCCGGGGTCCCCAGGTGGCGGTGACTGGCCAGAGCGCGGCGTCTCGGGGACGCCTCGGGGCGTGACGACATCAGCCCCGGAGCCACAGCCCGTCCCCGGCTGGGCTTTGCGTGGCGACCGACGTTCTCGGGCTTCTCCTTTGTGGTCGGTGTAACGTGCTCGAGGCGCTGAGGTGGCGGGGGCCCGAGGCCACGTCTCCTGGGGGCCCAGAGCCCGGCCCGGCAGGAAGCGCAGGCTGCCCCGCTGGCCGCACCGTCGAGCCTGCGGTGCTGGAGTGGGGGGCTCACGCGCCGCAGGCTCTGGGGCCCCCCCAGCACAGATGCTGCGGGCCCTGGGGCGAGGCTGCAGCGGGCCCAGCTGGGCAGCTCGTGGCCCGGGGGGAGCCCGTACCTCTGGCTGCCCCCGTCGTTTGAGGCGCCCAGGGGTGCCGAGGTCCCCGCCCGGCACGCTGGCTCCGTGTGGAGGCGACCCCCGGGGCCTGGGCGGTGGTGTGTCGGGCCCTGGGGGCCTCTGGTGCTGCCCTGCGTGGCCGCGGGCTGCTCTGTGCGCCGTCCAGACCCCCGGCTGCCCTGCGTCCCTCCCTCAGCCACCACCGCCTGGCGCACGGCAGTCTCAGCTGGCTCTTGTTGTGGGGGGGCCTCTGCGCCCCACTGGTGCGTGGGCCCCTCGCGGCCCTGGTTTGGGGTCGTCCCTGCGCCCCAGATCTTTTAGGGGAAACGCTGATTTTCCCGTGGGAAGTCACCTCTCACGTGCGGTTACGTTCGAGGGGGATAGCCAGCGGCCTTCCCTGCTCCCCAGAGTGAGCTTGGGGTTCAGGTTGGGGAGTTGGGGGAGAGGCCGCGTGGGCCTGAGACCGTGGCCCCGGGCCTGCTTGTGGGGCCGCGGCGGCGCTCAGCTCCGGGAGCAGCTCGGCGCAGGCGAGCCCTGTGCTGGCCCCCGGGCACTGTGCCGTGGGCGCGACTGCTCGTGTGGCATACAAGAGTGGGCCTCAGCGGGGTGGCAGGGGCCTGGAGAGTCGGGGAGCCTGTCCAGATGGAGGGGCGTTCTTGTGGCAGCGCTCCCCGCAGCGGCGGAGACGAGAGCCCGGCTGGGGCGCCCCACTGCCCTGAGGCGCTGCCCTCCCTGTCCCCCACCAGCTTGCCTCGGCTCCTCGCTGTGCCCTGCGTCCCCTAGCATGGCCCTCTGTCTGCTGACCGGCCACCAGACCTGAGCTGCCCTGGGTGCAGGGGCCGCTGGCCGGTGCGTCGGGGTGGACTCGCCGGGCACCTGCAGCGGCCTTGGCGTGAGGCGCTTCCTGTGGACGGGCGGGCCTGGTCCACACCTCACCGTGGGACCGGCCCTGGGGAGCATCCTGGGTCCCTGATGCGGTGCTGCCCTGGCCCAGGCCGGTTGCGGGCGTGTCCTTGCTCTGCCGCTGCTGTGGGTGGCCCTGGGGTTCCTCATGGCAGTGGGGCGCTCCGGCCGGGCTCCCGTCTCTGCCCCGCGCGCGAGAACGCCCCTCCACGGCGGGTGCGCCTCAGGCCGGCCGCTCGGGGCTCGGTGGGTCTGGCTAGCGAGGAAGGGGCTCCCCGTGAGGCCTCGGTGCTCTCCCTGGCGTGGGCATTACGGGGCGCAGCGGGTCTCCGCGCCTGCGGGATGGGGTCCTCGGTCAGGGGGGCAAGCGGGCGGCTCCCCGGCCCCTGGCTGCGGGCGCTCAGTCGCCAGTCTGGCCGCCCTCGCTCGCTGCCCCGCGGCGCCCAGCCAAGTGCTGCTCACGTCCCTGGGCTGGGTCCGCCGTGGTTCAGGGGCTCCCGATAGGGCCGAGCAGCCAGATGCCCGAGCCCGGTGGAGCGCAGTCATGGAGCGGCCCCAGGAGCGAGGGACGGCCCGGGCCAGGGGCTGCCCGCTCCTGTGGCCCATGTCACATGGCTGGGCAGGAGGCTGCGGTGCGTGGCCACCGACGGGACCTGCGCGTGGGCCAGGTGGCCTGCCTCGCGCGTCCGTGGGCCCTCCTGCAGTGGGGCGCCTGCCGGGTGGTGGTGGCCGCCACACTCATGCACACAGGCACACATGCGCACACAGGGACACACATGCACACTCACGCACACAGGCACACACGCACACAGGTGCACACACAGGCGCACACACGGGCGCACATACAGACACGCACACAGGCGCACATGCGCACACAGGGACACACATGCACACTCACGCACAGGCACACACAGGTGCACGCACACAGGCACACGTGCACACAGGCGGGCACACAGGCGCGCACACGCGCACATAGGCACACACGCACACAGGCGCATGTGCACACATGCACACAGGCACACGCACAGGTGCAAGTGTGCACACAGGCGCACGCAGGCTCATGTGCACGCCTCTACGGCCGACACTGTGGGTCTCGCTCGTCCTCCTTTGCAGGGCGTCGGGGACGCACGGTCCTTACGTGGGGCCGCCCTCCTCACGTGCCTCTTACTGCTGTCTGCCTGGCCAGGCCCGCTGGTCCGCGCTCAGGCCGCTCACGTCGGCACTGTTGTGCGTCTCCAGGTGTTCGGTTCCGACTGGGGTGTCGGCCTCACGCTGCCGCTGAGTGCGGGGGTCTTCCCCAGAACTGGTTCCGTGGCCGCACTACGGCCGGGACGGGCTGGTGTCGTCTGTCGCGTGGCCCTGCTGCGGCGGACCGGGCTGCCGAGACACCGGTGGGCCTTGAGATCGGCTTCATGGGCGCCTGCGCGAAAGCTTCCGCGCTGCCTCGGGCGTGCTGGGAGGTCACGCATCTCTTGTATTTTAAAGATTTATTTATACAACTGGGGTGCAGGCCAGAGGTTGGGGGGTGAGAGGATTCCCCAGAGACAGTGGGGAGCAGAACAGGCGGATCCGCTGAAATCCACTGCTGAGGGGAGCAGCGGGGAGACAGGAGAGGTCTGCTGCGCCCTGTGGGAAGCTCCCTGGCCGGGGATCGAACTCGCGCTGCGGTGGCTGCGACAGCTCCACAGGCTGAGACTGACCCCTTGTGCCCCAGGGAGGCCCCATTCTGCATCTTTTGACTGGAGAGTTCAAGCCTCTCCTTTGAAAGTGATTGTTGAGATGTGTTGGTTGACATTTTGGCGTTTGTTTAGTCTCCTATCTTTTGAGCGCTTCCTGTCAGGTGCTGCTACGTTTTCACGCCTTGGCGTCACTTCCCGTCCAGGGGCCGCTGAGGGTGGCGGGCTGCTCCGCAGTGGGCGGCAGACGTTCTCCCAGGTGCCGCCGGCGTGGGCCAGCGCGGGGCGCGGCTGGCCTGGGGGTGCCGCCTGGGCATGGGTGGGCCACGGGAGGGGCGCGGGGCCGGGGCAGTGGCGGAGGGCGGCCGCAGCGCGGCTCCCTGAGGCGCGCGACCATGAGAGGCGGGGCCTGGTGTGGGGCCGTCACAGCCCGAAGAGCCGCCCGGCCTGTGCTGCCGCCGCCCGCGCTGCTCCGTCCGCCGAGCCCCCCTCCCGCGGCCCCGCGCCGGCTGCCGGGTGGGGCTCTGGGCTGGGCCTTCCCCTGCGGGCGGCAGGCACCCCGGCCCTCCCACCGTCCTGTCCCTGCGCCCTGCGGTGGGCTGGCGGCGGGTCTGCGGCGGGGCCCTTTGGGCTCCGGTCCCCACGTTGGCCTGCTTGCCATGTCGAGCAGGTTTTCCGTGACCGAGTCTTGGGGTGCCCTCCCCGTGCCCGTCTCTTCCCTCCTGGGGGCCCCGGCTCGGGCGCTACTGCTCTTCAGGCTGCGCCGGGGCCGCCTCCCGTTTCCCCTGCGCCCCCGGAGCCGCCTGCGCCCTGGACCCCGGCCCCGCAGGGCTGCTTCCTCGGCTGCGTGCGCCGCGCCACTGACTGCCCGACCTTGGGGGGCAGACTTCCCGCGGTGGCGTCACCCTGCTGACGGGAGCCCCCGGGGGGCGGTGGGGGTGGGCTGGCAGCGGCGCCAGCTGTGGGACTGGGCCGCGAGCCCCGCTTGTCTCGTCGGGCACGTCCGGCGCTGTCCTGTGAGGCCTGTGAGGCGCTGCCGAGAGGCCCGCGGGGTCTGACCCAGGCCGGCGTGGGGTGCGCTTTGAAGTCGGGTTTTTTAAAATTTGCTGAAATGATGGAAAGCGTGAGCGGGTCGGAAGCGGCTGCGTGGTGAGCGGTCTGCCCCGGCTCGGGCACTCCAGGCGGCCGCCGGCCACCCTGCCCTGTGCTCTGAGGCGCGCGGGGCGCTCTGGCCTCCTCGCTCCGTGTGGCTGTGGGGTGCGCACCCGGCGTGCCCAGCCTGCGCCGTGTGGCTGGGGGGCGTGGGGCGAGCCGGCGCGGGGCAGCGCGGCTATGGGCTCGGATTGTGCCGCTGCGGGCAGGGCCGGCCGGTGTCGGCGCGGCCTCGGCGGCTGGAGGAGCAGGGTGCGGGCGGGGAGGGCGCCAGGGTCTGACCCTCCCTGTGTCCTGCCAGTACGACGCCGTCCCCGTCCAGCCCGGCGTGGTGTTATGCTCCTGCCCGTCGCCATCCATGGTGAGGACCCAGACTGAGTCCGGCACGGCCCCCGGCGCGCCTGGTGGAGGGAGGCAGGGCCCCGCCATGGACAGCACCGCGGCCGAGGCCCGACCCGGCGCCGCCCCACTGCAGCACGCCGCGCAGCCACCCCCGCAGCCTCGGAAGAAGCGGCCCGAGGACTTCAAGTTCGGGAAGATTCTCGGCGAAGGCTCTTTTTCCACAGTGAGTGCCCTGTGGCCGCTGGTGCCGGCACGTCCCTGGGAGCTGACTTGCTGGGCCCACCCGAGCACAGCAGGCCCCGGAGCCTCCAGCTGGAGACGGGGTGGTCGAGGTGGGCCCCGGGTGGTGGGGTGGGGTGCGGGTGCGGGTGCGCGCGTGGGCGGCCCCACGCCTTCGTGGCAGGCCGATGCTGCTGCTGGGGCCCCGAAGGACGGGCCTTCCGCCTGCCGTGGGGACGCCTCTTGTGAGCGTGTGCTCTCTTCGCACGTCCGCGAATTATCTCCAGGCGCGGGGACCGAAGGAAACGCGCTCACCTGTGTCTCCAGCGTCGTACGGCTCGTGAACGCGGGCCCCGCACGCCCCGGTTCTGTGGGACGCGGGGAGGGGCTGGGCCGGCACGGTGAGCAGGTCGTGGCACAGGCCCTGCCGAGGGAAGAGCCTCCCCCGCCCGCCGCGCTGGCCCTGTCCCCACCGGGCGCTGGGCTGTCTCACTGCCCTCCTCGCGCCCTGCCTCGCGGAGGCCCCGGGGCTCACCTCTTCAGGCCGCGTCTGCCACAGCCGGCCGGCGGGCCCAGGACCCTTGCCGGGACCTTGGGCCCTTGCCGGGACCTTGGGCGGCGCGGCCGAGCCCTCTTGGCTCACGGGGCCTGCAGCCCGCGGCGCCGCCCCTGGAGGAGCCCCGCGCTCAGGCTCGGCAGGCCGGGCGGGCAGCCTTGCGGGCATGTGGGCAGAAGGCAGGCGGCGGGGGCGTGTCCGGCCGTGGTCTCTGGTGGGGGTCCTGCTCGGCGCTGAGTGCCACTGCCAGCCTCGTGCAGGTCTGGCCGTGCCTACGCGCCCAGTGGTCCCTGCCTGCCCGCGCTGCTGGAGGGGAGCCGGCGCTGGCCGCCCGAGGCCACAGGTCTGCGCCTCCAGGGGCTCTCTGAGGCCTCCTGCCTGAGGCCCACAGAGGCTGTGGGGCGGTGTGCGCGCCCCCGGTGTGCCCCCAGACCCGGCCAGCGGGCAGCTTTTCCTCGGCTCTGCTTTCGGGCCTCCCCGAGGGGCCTCAGGAGAAGCGGGGCCCCGCCCGCCATGTGGAGGTTGGTGGGGGGCTTGTGTGGAAAGCATTGGGCGCGCCCATCGGCTCTGTCCCCAAGCACAGCGGGTGTCGGGACTCAGGCGTGTCTTGGGGGCTGCTGCCGGGCACACCCCTCCTGTGCGGGGCAGACCCGGGGCACTCGGCAGGCCAAGCTCTGCGCTGCGAGAGCTTGGTCCTCCCGGCGTCTGAGCGGCGTCCAGTGCTTAGTGACGGCCCCTGGAGATGCCCCCTCCAGGGCAGCCGTGGGGCGCGGCTGGGAGGGCCGCCCTGGGCCCTTGGTGGGGGATCGCCACCGCTCGCTGCGCGCGGCTCACGTGGGGAACCCGAGGCCCTCGGCTGCGTCTGCGCAGGGCAATGGTGGGGGAGAACAGCCATGCCGAGCGTTTCCCTCTTTCCCCCTTTTCTTCCCACACAGGTCGTTCTGGCCCGAGAGCTGGCGACCTCCAGAGAATACGCTAGTGAGTGCCGGCCCCGCGCCGTGGTCTCCGGGGGGGTGCGGCCGGGCTGTTCCCGGGGCGGAGGCGCCGAGGGCCTAGAGCTGCGCCCCGCGCCCCGTGCGCCCGCCTCCCGGTGCAGGGCTCGTGGCCCGCCCGGCGCGGCAGTGACCGCCTCTCTCCGCCCAGTCAAGATCCTGGAGAAGCGGCACATCATCAAGGAGAACAAGGCTCCGTACGTGACCAGGGAGAGAGACGTGATGTCACGCCTGGACCACCCCTTCTTCGTCAGGCTCTACTTCACCTTCCAGGACGACGAGAAGCTGTGTATCCTCCACGCGCCGCGCCGCGCCGGGCTCTTTGGCCAGAGGCCCTGTCCTGAAGTCCAGCGTCCTGCGCATGGGGGCCCCGGTGAGCCCAGGAGCGCCTGGGAGACGCCCTGAGGCGGTCTTGCCTTCAGGGGTCTGACCTTTCCGTAGGAACTGGTTTCCCCCGTGGTCGCCAGCCTCGGCGCCGGGGCCTCCTGTCACGCCTCCGGCCAGCATCCTACACCCTGTGCACAGATAAAGGGGGGGCGCGTGAGCAGCTCCTCTCTGCAGCCTTCTTCCCGGGGCATGCCGGGAAGGCCCAGCTGACAAGCGCAGCCGTGAGCCGGCCAGAGCCTCTCCCTGGACCTGGGCGCTGGGCTCAGACGCTCCCCAGGGCCTGCAGGCTGCTGCTCAGCAGGTGTCGGCCCCACGTGGCCGTTTGCCCCCGACGTCTCTGCCAGGCCGGGACCGTGCCGGTCGACTTCGTGGGGGCCTGAGCAGAGGGCGGGGGGGCCCTTGTGTGTCCTTTGCTCTGGCGAGGCCCGTGCTGAGTGCTAGGGCAGGGCGCAGTGCGCATATGCGGAGAGGTCGCACGTTTGGCCCTGCGCGGCGGGCTGGGGCCCAGGCGGCCAGCAGGAGCACAGGCCCATGCTAGGGCCTGCTGCCGTCCAGCTTGGTGATCCAAGGGCCCGCTTTGCTTGGCCTCAGCTCAGGGACCCCGGCAGGAGCGCCTGAGCCGGCGCCTTGCGCCTCAGAGGCCTGTGGGCGCCCCCGGCAGGCAGGTGTCCCCGGCCCTGGTTGCCACCGCAGCGCTTCGCTCCGTGCACTGGGTGAGGGGTGGCGTCCAGGTGGCTCCGAGTCCACGGTGGTGCTGTCGCCAAGCTGGGGGAGGCTGGACGGAGCCTGGGGGGCCTTGACTTGGACACTGCGTGGCCGTGGGGCTCTGAGCAGAGCTGGGCGGCCCCGAGGACGAGCCCGGTCCAGGCCCCGCAGCGCGCAGGAGACCAGCTGGGGCGGAGGCCCAGGGGCCGCGGGCCTGGCGGCTCCTCCTGCCTTCCCCGTGCTGCCGAGCAGTCAGCGGCTGGCCTGGCTGCCTGTGGGCTGCCCGTGCAGCGGTGATCGGGCAGCTGGGGCGGGGAGGGTTGAGAGGGCCGAGGTCAGCGCAGCGAGTCCCACGCGGCCCTGAGCTTCGGCCTGGTCCCGTCGCGCTTGGGCTGAGACGACTTCAGTGGCCAGAGTGGCGGTCCAGGGGCCCTGCACCCGCCCTCTAGGCGCGAGATGGGGGGTGAGGGAACCCCAGTGTGCTCCTCCTCCCTCAGCTGTTGTTCACGCTCAGGGGGTGACAGTTCCCCCCGCCACCTCAAGGCCACCGCGCCTGTCCCTGCGCGGACGGCCAGCCCCGGAGGCTCGGCCTGGCCAGATGCGGCCCCCCACCGGGAGGGGGCTGAGGGCTGGAGCCGGGCGGCGAGGCATGGTCCCTCAGCAGGGCTGAAGACGGGGCTCAGCCCGGTGTCCCCTCTGCAGCCCGGGGGCCTGGACGTGCCCTCAGCTTTGTGGCTCCAGTTGGTGGCTTCACCTCACCGTGGTCCCGCTGCAGCGCAGGCTCCTTCCACGGCAGCGGCCCGCCCCTGGGCCAGAGGACAGCGTCCTTCTCCCTGGCCGGGGCGCTGGTGGTGGGGACATTCCAGGGCGTGAAAGGGGCTAAGCTGGCCACACACCGGGGAGGCTGGTGCCTGGTCCTCGGCATCTGGCCTGTTGAACTGCTGGTCACCTCGCTCCTCAGCTGAGAACCAGAAGGTGTCCCTCAGGCAGGAAACAGGAACTGGGGAGCGGTCAGATAAGGGGCAAAACCCACAAAGCCGGAAGAGGCGCTGGTCGGGCCAGGCCTCCCCACGTGGCTGTGGGGTCCTCGCTGCGGAGGCTAGTTCCAGGGCGCCTGCCCAGCAGCTCTGCCTCCTGCTGGGCTTGGGCTGGCCGGAACGTGCCTGACGCCCCGCCCCAGGGAGGTGCAGAGCGGGCCGGGAGCGAGCGGCCCTGGCCTCCTGGAGGCGAGGCTGGCTACCCTGGCTCCTGGCCCACGCGGGTGGGCGGGCGGGCTCTGTGGTGCCTCCGGGCGCCTTCCTGGGGGCTGGCAGTGCTCTGGCGCACAGAAGCCGCACGCGACCCCTCCCCGCCCTCGGTGCTGCTCAGGCCGGTGAGGACGGTCAGCGCACTGGCTGCCGGGAGCAGTGCTGGGCCGTCGGCTTGCGCACAGGCGCCTGTCTATGCCGCGGGGGCGCGGCCTCAGCAGTCCAGGAGGAGGGACAGGAACAGTGCGGCTCATGCCGCGGGCCCTTCCTGGGGAGCCCAGCAGTGACCGAGTCATGACGCTGAGAGCGTGGCCTTTCTCCCCACCAGTCACTCGGGTAGCTGCAGAAGTGCGTCCCTGGAGAAGCCTGCGCCTGACCCGCTGTGCTGCCCGAGGGGCTGGGCTTGGTGCCCCTCCAGCCGGGCCTGGCGCTTCCCTGGGCCTCGGCGGGCTCTTGCCACAGGCCTGTCTCCCCGGGGGCTGCGGCTGTGCCTTGGGCACCTTCAAGTTTTAGTAATGAGAAAGGCTGATAGGCCGCGAGGGTCTGTGCCTGATAAATGAGTTCTGTGTGCTTCCTTAACTCAGCGATGCTCAGATTTTGGCCTTAGTTACGCCAAAAACGGAGAACTACTTAAATACATTCGCAAAATCGGCTCGTTTGATGAGACGTGCACGCGGTTCTACACGGCCGAGATGGTGTCGGCGCTGGAGTACCTGCACGGCAGGGGCATCATCCACAGGTGGGCGCAGCCGGCTCCCGGCCACGGCCCCGCAGGCGGCTCCGCGCGCGCTTGCTGCGGCCTCGTCTTCCGGGCCCTCCGACAAGTCGGGGTGCTCTCACCGATCCTTTCTGGCTCGGGCCACGGGGCTGCGGCCTGCCCCCGCCCGCCGCCGGTCCGTCCAGGCCGCTAGCAAGCGCGTGCGTGTTGGAGAGCGCGTGTGGCGGCGTGCCTGCCTCTGGCGCCGCGCCTTGAACGTGGAGAAATGTGCCTCCGCAGGGACCTGAAACCGGAAAACATCCTGCTGAGCGAGGACATGCACATCCGGATCACGGACTTCGGGACCGCCAAGGTGCTGTCCCCGGAGAGCAAGCAAGGTGAGGCTGTCCACAGCGCGGCGCGCAGGGCCGCGTCCTCCGCAGGCGTGTGCCCCGCGCCTCCCTGGCGGCCACTCCCGGCAGGCGAGCGAGGGGCTGTGCGTGCTGCCCGCGGGGCGCCCCGGCCCGGTGCTGGGGTGCTGTCTGGGCGCTCTGCAGGTGGCTGCTGCAGGTCCCGAGCACCTTGGCCCGTCCCCCCAGAAGATGGGCACATTGTTGCTGTCTCCCGCGGGCCGGGGCCGGGGCTGGGCCGTCGTCTCCCAAGCTGCACCTGCGCCGGGGCGCCGCCCAGGTGCGGCACCTGCGCGGCTGCTGTTGCCGCGTGAGTGGGGCAGACTCTCCTGCTGGTCGAGGACCCCTGGGCTCCAGCGCCTGTCACCTGAGGGGTGTTGCGCCTGAGGGGTGTTGCCGACAACTCCCGCGGGCCAGCAGGGTGCTGGGGCTTCAGCCGCTCCCTCCCCTGCCGGTGGGGTGGAGAGTGGCCGGGGGCCTTCTGAAACTGTCGCGTGTTGAGTAGACGGCGGGTGAAGTCTTGTACTTGGGTTGGGGGCACTTGTGTGTGTTAATACGTGACCTTGAACACGAGTCTTGGGTCTTGGGACGAGTCGGAATCCCCCAGCCCGAGCGGAGGGGCTGCTGCAGGCACATGGGAGCAGCGGGGCCGCTCCCCTGAGAAGGCCCGTGGCAAGGCGCCAGAGCAGACACCAGGTGTGGGTGCCGGTGCCAGAGGCGTCAGACCCGTGAGGGAAAGGGAACCGAGTGCCGCGCAGGGCGGCCGGCAGCCCCCACGGCCGAGCTGGGGCCTCTGGACTCCGCGGGCAGGCCTTTTCTAGTGGAGGCCCTGAGCTCTCCCTTCCTGGGGCTTTGTTTATTGAGATTTTCTTAATTATACACACAAGAGCTGGGGTGCAGGCAGAGGTGGGGTGGTGAGAGGGTTCCCCAGAGAGAGTGGGGAGCAGAACAGGCGGTTCTACTGAAGCACACTGCTGTGGGGAGACAGGAGAGGTCTGCTGCGCCCTGTGGGAAGCTCCCTGGCCGGGGATCGAACTCGCGCTGCAGTGGCTGCTGGTAGCTTCATAGGCTGAGACTCAACCCTGCCCCACCCCAGGGAGGCCCCTTCCTGGTATTTTAAAACTCTGGGTTCTTGCGAAGACCCTCTTGGTGAGCACGTTCATCTCTGCGGACACGCTGAGCCCCCGAGAGGGTCTGTGGGTCTGGAGCCCCTCAGAGAGGCAGACCGCTGCCGTCTGGGGCCGAGATAGACCTTGTGGCAAGGAAGAGCCTTGCACTTCGGGCCAGGCTTGGTGCTCGCCCGGTGGCCACCTGCCCTGAGAGACGGTGCTCAGCCTCTGGGCCCCTGCAGGCGCCTGTGCTGGCTGGTGTGACCCCTGGCGGGAGGCGAGTCCTGACTAGCGAGAGCGGCCTGCGCAGGGTCCCCGCCGCCCCCTCAGGCCGGTGTCCCGTGGCTGCACTCGTTGCCCTGCCACCATGCGATGCACCAGAGCTTGGCGGGGGCGAAGCAGCGACAGCGGCCAGCTTCGCGCTCCGGCGAGCAGAGGCTCCCAGCCTTACCGTGGAAACCAGGATTGCTTGTCCGTGGAGAGGCGTCGGCCCTTTTCTTCTTTGCAGGAAAAGGGAGAAGCGCGTTTGAGTGTGTGAATGGTTCGTTTCCGCGCTGCCCCTCGTCTTCTGTCTGAGGCACTTTGAAACCTGAGGATCTGTCCTGCTCCCCTCACTGCTTTGGACATTGAGGCGCGAAGTGTCGGCGGGAGCCAGGGCCGGCCCCTGAGCCGGGGGAGCAGCTTCACCCAGTGGGGAGCAGTGTCCCCTTAAGGAGGCACCCCATGGGCCACTCCCTGAGAGGCGATGCGAGGGTGGGGCACGGGCAGGGCCCCCGGAGGGCCTCTGGGACCGAGGGCGTGTGCCTGGTGGCCATGCAGCGCCGGGCGGTGCTGCCACTCGGGGCGGCCTCGTCTGGCCGCCTCTACCTGCGGCGGGCCCGCGGCTGCGTCTGTCTCCTCAGCTCCACGCAGGCCTTCCGGGGGCCGGGGTCTCTGCAGGCGCCCATGTGACGCCCTCCCCGCGCTGTGGGGGAGGCCCTGCCGTGCACCCCGCCTTTGCTGCATTCTCAGCACCGCTGCCCCGCCCCCTGCACTCCTGCACTCGCACAGGAACCCCTCCCCGGCGGGTTTTCCTCTGCACGGAGGGGCGGTGGCGGCACGTCCCTGACCGCCTGCAGACAGCGCCCTCCGGCTCCCAGCGCCTGCGTCTGGCCGCTGCTTCCCTGAGTCGGTGCAGCCACGAGTCCCCTCGCGGAGCCGCTCCTGGGGCGTATCCCGCAGCCCGGCGGCTCCACCCCGCTCGACCGTCCCCGAGTCCAGGGGCCGCAGCGACGAGGCCTCCATGGGGGCCGGATCCCTGACTTCGTCCCTCTGCTGGGCTGGGACTCAGCTTGGGAGCGGCCTCCACACCGCTCTTGGCCGAGCAGTGTCTCCGCCGGGGGGACGGCGGCGGCTTCTCCCCCTTCCACTTGTCGCTTCTGGGGGCCACACGCGGCCCGCTGCCGTGCAGTCCGGGGACCATCCAGAGCGCTGCCGGCAGCGCGAGCAGGGTGCCCCCCAAGGCGGAGTCTTGGCCTCGGGTCGGCTGCCGGACACAACGCCCCGCGGCCGAACGGACGCTCAGCGGGGCTGCGTCGGGCGTGTGGCGCCGCAATGGGGGAGGCGGCCCGAACGGGAGGGCCCTTTGAAGTTCGGTGTCTGATGAGGGACTTGTGCCCCGAAGGTAGCGAGGCCTCCACAGCGCCCCTGAAGAGCAGGAGTGCCTCAGGAGGCGGCGCTGGGCACACCGGGAGACGCGGGGCACCGCGGCCTCTCTCCGGTCAGAGCCTGGACGGCATGAGGCCGGGACGTGGGCAGTGCCGCTGGTGCAGCCCCCGTGGAAGACGCCGCAGGCCCTGCCGTCCCCGACAGTCGGGCGTGGTTGAAGGTGGCCCCGGCTCTTCCTTTCCTAGCTGGCGCCTTGCTTCGTTGTCTTGCCGCCCGCCCGACCCTCGGCGCAGCTGAGCAGGAGAGGCCTCCCTGCCTGCGCTGGCCTGGGGGCGCTTGCGTTCCCGCAGGGGTGGAGGCTCAGGGCAAATTTCTCACCTCGGGGGGCCTCCGATGGCAGACTCCCCCCCTCTGCATTGCTGCCCCTGGGCTGGCCTCTGCGCCATCCCTCGCGGGCGCGCTGCATGGGTGACACGAGCAGCCTGCGCCCAGCTCCGAGAGCCCGGGGCCTTCACACGTGGGGACCCGAAGCAGGGCCTGGCACCGGCCTGCGTGCTGGTCAGTGCCACCCCAGGGCGCGGTCAGCATCCCAGCCGGCCCCCCCTTTCCCGTAGCCTAGGGTCCGAGGCATCAGGGCGCTGGCCGGGCGGAGTCTGAGGCTGGCTCTCCAGCAGGCCTCTGCCCCTGCTCCCCCGACAGGAGGTGCTGGACGTGGGGCTTCTGCTGCTCACTGGGAGTGGCAGCCCGGGCTGCAGAGCGTGCCCTCACCTCCCTTTCCCCAGGTGGGCCAGCCCAGGGTGGAGGCGGAGCAGCGCCTCCTGTCTGTCCCCTGATTATGGGGGAGCAGCAGTTCCTCGGGGCCGTCCAGGGCAAAACTCGGGCCTAGACCTGGGAGGCGCTTTCAGATTTCTCCGAGGACGGGCTTGGCTGATGCTGCCTCTGCTAGATGGGCTGCATGCTGGGGAGCCGTGGGCCTCGGGGTGGAGGGAGGGGTGGCCGCTCGGAAGGGCGCCCCGCTCTGCCTAGCGCTGTGTCCGCGTGCGGGGGCCCAAGCCCTGAGGTGAAGAACCGCTAAGCTCTGCCCCTGAGCCCCGCAGGCGCGAGAGCAGTGCTGCTGGCTCCCTGGCGCCTCCCTGCCGCCCCTGCACCCGGGGCTTCCCAGGTCTGGCCCGCCCCGCCCGGAGGCCGCGCCCCTCCGGACCAGCGGCCCCGCCCCCGCGCCACGGCATGGGTGGGCCCGAAGAACGTGTGAGGGCAGTCGCGCTCTTCCCCACCGTCCAGAGCAGCCATGCGCCTGCAGACCCCTTCCCCCGGGCGCCTTCGCACAGGCCCAGGCAGCGGGCAGCCCCGGACACGGCAGCCTGACCCCAGGCTCCCGGCCAGCCTCCGTCGCCTGTGGTCAGGGAGCAGCGGAAGGGTGCGGCCACGGCGCCGCCGGACACCGGCTTGTCCGCCGCGCCACGTGGCGTGCACTCGAAGCTGCGTTTCAGCGCTTCCTGGCGGCGGCGCCTTAATACTGTGTGCCGGTGCCCTTTAAATTTACCAGTCGTTAGGCCGGCCGCTTTCTGTGCCGCCGCATGAGTGGTGTAATAAAACACACATACAGCTCCTGAACTGTGGATGTATCTTAAGGAAATTTTATATACCATAGTAATCAATTAGAGTGTGGTATTGTTCAAAACATGTTCCTCTATGGAGTGGAACACAACAAAATCCACAAATAAAGCGGGTTTGGCTTCTCTTTTTCTTGGCTGCACATACTCTGCATGGTTTCTGAGGGACTTTCTTGCTCTCAGCACTAACATTTCTCTACTTTATGCTTTTTCACGTTCATTGACAGTCTGTCAAATTATCGGCAAAAACTTCATTTAAAATTTCATTTTTGCTCATTCCCCTTCTGTTCTCAGCAGCCACGATTGCGTAATGGTAACAATAAATGTCACAGAGCAAAAAAACTGTAATCTCTCTCATAAAACACCTCACACTTTCACCAAAACAATGTGTAAAGCTTCTAGACTGAGCACGATCCAAGAAATAGCGCCGAATAGTTCCAAATAAACCCACCGTGGCGTGAAAACCCGGGGACTAGATAAACACGTACTAGTACGTGAACGGACCGCGAAGTGTTAAGGGGGGAGCGCCCAGGCGCAACTCTGACTGCAGAGAGCTGCCCACGGCGCGCGCCGGGCTGTCCTTGTGCCGGGCAGGCAGGCCTGGCTCCTGCTGTCTGTCGGACACTTGCTCTGCTGAGACCCCGCACCCTGCGCCCGTGTCCCCGCCCCTTCCCCCGGCCAGTGCCCACACGCCGCTCCCGGGCAGCTGGGAGGGCTCGTGGGCTTGGGCCCTGGCCAGGTCCCCCTGGAGCGTCGCCTCGGTGTTCTCGACGGCCTCAGCCAGGCCAGCGGGACGAGGACGTGGCAGGTGTCCTCTGGGAGAGCTCTGGGCGGGATCCAGGGCACGGCCCCTCCTGCTCCTCCCTCCCTCTGCCGCCCGCTGGCCCCAGGCCACCTCTCCAGGCGGCCCTCGTCTGTCTTCTCCCTGCTGGGGGTCCGCAGGCCCCGGGTCCCTTCCAGCACTTTCGGGGCTGCTGTTCGCTCCGGCTGGAGACTGTGAAGAAGGCCTGGGTCTCTCAAGCCTTACCCGGAAGGTGAACTGTCAGGTTGTTCCGGCCCTGGCTGGGCTGAGGTGCCCAGGATGGAACTTGGGTCAGTCGGAGGAGAGAAGTCTGCTCCCCTGATCTGGGCTGTGGCTTTCCGCTGTCCTTCTCACCCCTCTTCCGGCATGCGCCACACTTGAGCTGTGCTGTTCCGGGGAGCGCTGTTCTGACTCTCCAGGGTCTTGGGGTTGGGCGGGCTTAGTTGTGGGGTCTGGGGCCATCGCAGTCGGAACTGCCTGGGTGGGGCGGATGCTGAAGGGCCGGCGGCCTCGCGGCCTGGGGCGCTGGTCTGCGGGAGGGGGCGCCCTTGGGCTTGGGTCTGCTCAGCCCCACCGCGGATGTCGAGGGGCCCGAGGAGGGCCAGGCAGGTAAAGGCGAAGTGCCTTCGAACAGCGGGCCTGTCTGCGGGCGCAGCACGTGGGGCGGCCGGGCCGGGCCCTGCTGGTGCTCAGGGGCTCTGGTGAGACGCGGCGGCGGCGGCGCGGCGTTCACAGCCCTCGGTCTCAGCCGGGGTGGCGCTTGCGCTGGCGTGGGCCCTGTCCGCCCCCTCGGGAGGGGCTGACAGCTGCTGAGCCGTCCACCAGGCAGAGGCCCCCACAGGGGTGCTCTGGAGGTTTGGGGCGGCCGGCCAGTGCGTGCCGAGGGGCCGTGCTGCTCGGGGTCAGGCACGCCCGGGGGTTGGGCCTCCCCTCCGCTGCTGGTGGGACCAGAGCGCCCTGCTGCGCCCACCCGCAGTCTGTAGTGAGGGGCAGCCCGAGCCTAGGCCCGGCCCCCCCCACAGCTGTCGAGTCCAAGGAGGCGCCTGCCCGCCCTGCCTGTAGGGGCCCGCCCTGCCCAGGTCACCCTGCGTCCGTGTGTGCCGGCCGCCTGCCCGGGGCCCTGCGGCTCCCGCAGGTCCAGCCAGGACAGTGGACACGGCCCCAGCCCTTGAGACCCTCAGCCTGAGTGCCGGGTCAGCTCTTCGGGAGGGCGGGGCTGCCAGGCGCTGATCTCGAGCCGGCTCGGTAGGGGCAGCCCTCGGGTGCCCAGTCTGGTCTGCTGTGCAGGGCTGGCCCCGAGTGACCGCTCCCTCCTCTCACCAGCCAGGGCCAACTCCTTCGTGGGCACGGCCCAGTACGTCTCTCCGGAGCTGCTCACAGAGAAGTCAGCCTGCAAGAGGTAAGCTGCTCCCTCCTCTGGCCCCCGGCTCCTCTCCCTCGGGCAGGCGGCTTCGGGTGGCCTCGGCTTCAGTCTGCGCCCTGCCTCCGGCGCTCGTGGCTGTGTGCGTGGAGATGTGTCTGCTCCGGGGACACTGGTCGGGGGGCTCGGCACCCTGTGGCTGGGTCTGCGCAGAGCAGTGGGAGGCTGGCAGCTGCAGCTGGAGTCCAGCAGGGGCCCAGCCCGCGGGCGCAGACCTAGGCCGGCCTGCTGGGGAGCCTGGGGGTGAGCAGAGCGGGGCGGGGCGGGGCGGAGGACACCGCGCCAGGGAGAGGAGCAGGCGTGGCTGGGGGCGCAGAGGGCAGAGCGGGAAAGGTCTGCCGGGGTGTGGGCTCAGGGCCGGTGGAAGACTGAGAGGTGATGCAGGAGTTGGGGCGTTGGGGGGCACCTCCACGTGCAGGCGAGTTCTGTGAGTGAAGCTTTTCTGGGGAGCCCTGCCTGTGGGGGAGGCAGCGGGGTGTGGGGCGCAGCTCTGGGTCTGTGTGGTGGGCCCCGAGCTCGCTGTGGGGTCATGGCGCAGGCGCGGCAAGTTAGCCTTGGCCCAAGGGGTCTCGGGCTCCCCTTGCTTTATTCGACCCTAGCAGACATGCCTGTAGGCGGGGTGTGGGGGCCGGGGGCCGCTGCTGCACCCCGCGCGGAGGAGGTGGTACCGCGGCAAGGCCCGCCCCAGAGCGCGGCAGGTTCCAGGACCCGCGACCGGGCAGCACTGCGGGAGGGACCCCGGGCACCTGCGCGAAGATGGGGGCTGCAGGTCCAGGTGCGTTGTCCGTGGGCGCGGGGGTCAGGGCCGGGCGAGATCGCTGTGCGTCTGTGGCGCTTTCTGATGACTCGTCGCGACGCCCGTCAGAGCCGCCCGCCTGTCCTCGCGCTCGTCCCGCCCGCCGGCGTGATCCTCGGAGGCCACGGACACGCGAGGGCAGCACCCTCGTGTCTCCGCCCCACGGAGTCAGGCCACTGTTGGGTGCGTCTGCGGGGACTTTGTCCTCCATCAGGTCCTCCCCACACTGCGGGGACCCGCTCGCGCCGGCTCCCCGGCTCCTGCGGCCGCCCGTGCTCCCCGCGCACCCCCGACACGCACGTGGGGCTGCACCTGTGCTGCGGCAGCGAGGGCGGCTTGCGGGCCAGCAGGGCTGGTGCGTCTGCCTGGGCCCCGCGCTGGGTTTCGAGGCGTCACCAGCGCGGTCTGGCCAGGCCTTGGGGCGCGCTCGGCGCGTCTGTTCCCCACTTCTCTCCGGCTTTCCCCGTGTTACCGTGCAGAACAACGTTCCAGGTGCTGCAGATCCTTGCAGATGGTAAAGCCTTCAGATAATGCAGAGCCTGAAATCTGTTTCTTGGGTACCCTCCACGCTCCTCCCTTTCTGTCCCTCTCCCCGTGTAACCCCATTTTAACAAGGCCAGGCCACCAGCTCACACAGCGCGTGGACTCACTGAGACCCGCACGGCTCAGCTGCCGGGTCCCCGTGCTGGGCGTGGGCTGGGGCCGCTTCCGGAGGCAGACTGTAGCCCGCTCCCCGAACCCCGCCTTGCGCCGCCGCCGCACGCCGGGGTCTGACAGCCCGGCAGGTCTGGAGCTGGGGCAGCGGGAGGAGCAGGGAGAGGCCCGCCCCTGCCCGTTTGTTCTGGAAGCCGGCCTGGAGATGCAGAGCTGCCGAGTTTTCTTTGAAAATGTGTCACTGGCGGGGCTCTCGCGGGGAGTGTGGCGGGAGGGGTGCGCTCCATTCCGGCACCCTGCTCCTCGCCTGCGCCTGGTCTGCTGTGGCGGGGGCTCCCCTCAGGGCTGCCCGCCCGCGCCCCGCTCAGGACCAGGGTCAGAGGAGCTGAGCCCTCGCTGGATCGGGAGAGCTGGGGGCCGCCAGCCAGCCCCTGCAGCCGCGGGAGACCGGGGCCGGGGCAGGAATGGCTGTGCTCGCTGCTGAAGCGTGCCACCGTCCTCCGTGTCTCCCGCCCTCTAGCTCAGACCTGTGGGCCCTCGGGTGCATCGTCTACCAGCTCGTGGCCGGACTGCCGCCCTTCCGGGCAGGGTGAGCCGGGGCAGCGGGCGGTGAGGCTGGGCTTGGGCCCACCCAGCTGCGAGCTGCGGCGCGTACGTGGCCGGTGAGTGACCGCCTTCTCGTTCCACAGAAACGAGTATCTCATATTTCAGAAGATCATTAAGTTGGAGTACGACTTTCCTGAGAAGTTCTTCCCTAAGGCCAGAGACCTCGTGGAAAAACTCCTGGTAAATGCCGTGGGTTTTCTCGGCGGGAGGACCTGGGGCTGTGCTGCGTGCTGCCGCCGGCGCCTCTGGACTCCCGTGCCGGGTGCGGCTCTCCGGCCGCCTCGCTGTGAGCGTCCTCGGCTCGCAGGCTCCCTTTTCCGTGGCCCTAGGTGGACAGGGCATTCCCGCTTCTCTCTGCGCCGCCCTCTCTCCACACGCCGGCCGGGCTGCCGGGGGATGCTGCCGGCGCCAGGGCCCTGCAGAGGCCGCGGGGTGGCTGGGAGAGCGTGGGGCCCCACAGCTCCGGCCTCAGGGGCGGTTCCTCCGTGGGGCCCTTCGGCGGGTGCTGGTGGGGCCCTGGGCGCGCCCCGCGTGGTGCCTTCTGTCCAGACCGTTCTGCGCCAAGGCCAGGCTCTCAGGCGCACCCACGTCCTGGCTGCCACTCTCCAGTGCTAAGGGCGGTGCCAGCCCGCCTGCTAGAGGGCGGGGCCCCGGCTCTGGCTCCACCTGGGTGGGCAGAGGGCACGGGCGTCACCTGCTGCCTCGCGCCTCCGGGAGGTGCTGGGTGAGAAGAGCCGTTCAGAAAGACCCTTCTGGAGCAGAGTTAACTTTCCATGACTCTGCCTTGTTTCAACTTAATTTCAGGTTTTAGACGCCACGAAGCGGTTAGGCTGTGAAGAAATGGGCGGGTACGGGCCTCTCAAAGCACACCCCTTTTTTGAGTCCATCACGTGGGAGAACCTGCACCACCAGACGCCCCCGAAGCTCACGGCGTACCTGCCGGCCATGTCCGAGGACGACGAGGACTGCTACGGGAACGTGAGCCGGCGGGTGGGGCGTGGGGTGTCCCAGGGGGCGGCTCAGTGAGGCCCTGAGGGAGCCGGCGTCCGCTTGCGCAGAGGTCCCGCCTCTCAGGGCTGAGGGGACCAGCAAAGTGGGGGGCTGTTCACTGCACCCCGGGGGGAGTGTGGCCTCCATGCTTGCTCCAATCTCCCCTCCTCACGCGCCACCCTGGACCTGCACAGGTGGGCCGAGGGGCACAGGCGAGAGCAGACGGTCCTCGAGAGCTTCCCGTGGGGTCCAGGGCAGGGCACCCCTGGACAGGGGCAAGGGGCTGTGGCTGGCCGGATGCAGCCTCGGCCAGGTCTGGGCCTTGGCCCCTGTCGGGGCTGACGGGGCCTGACGGGGGCAGCCGTCTCGCGGCCTCCACGGGCCTGTAGAGACAAGGGGGCGCTGGGGCGGCGCCAGGACCCTCTGCCGCGCAGGGGACTTGGATGGACGTGCTCTTCGCCACCGCTTGGCTGGGCCTCTCTGCCCGCAGCCTGGCCCTCGGGCTGGCACTCCTGGGCCTCCCCTACGGTCACGGTTGGGCTCCCGCCCCGCCCGTGGTTTGGGAAGCACCGGCCTTCCGTCCAGCTGGCTATGCTGCCTTGGGCCGCAGGCGAGGGGGCCTGTCCAGGCTGCGGGGAGTTTCACCGAGCCGAAAGGGAAGGGTACCTCAGAGCTGAGTCAGTCAGTCTCGTTGGAATACGGGGTGACTACCAGACTCCAAACATGGGCCCCCTGGGCTGAAGGAAGGGGGCGATGAGCTCCCGGCTGGCCACTGAGCCTCCGAGCTGGGCGGGCGTCCAGCCCGGGCGGGGCAGATCTCGGGTCAGCAGGCCCCAGGCCACCTGTGGGCCGGGGGGCTTTCTGGGAGCGTGTCCTGGGAACGTGGCGGCGGGCCGCAGCAGAGCGGGCTGCTGCATCGGAGGCCCACGCGGCCTCACCCCTCTCCCCTCCCACAGTACGACAACCTCCTGAGCCAGTTCGGCTGCATGCAGGTGTCTGCCTCCTCCCACTCGCTGTCGGCCTTGGAGCCCGGCCCGCCGCCCAGGGCCGGCAGCAACATCGAGCAGTACATCCACGACCTGGACACAAACTCTTTTGAGCTGGACCTGCAGTTTTCCGAGGAGGAGAAGAGGCTGCTGCTGGAGAAGCAGGCCGGCGGGAACCCCTGGTGAGGCCCGGTGGGGCGCATGGGTTTGCGATTCCTCTGGGAGCCGTGTTCTCTGGCCTGTCCCCTGTGGGGCTGGGGACGGGGGAGCTGGCGTCTGGGGGTGGGGCCAGCCCCTCTGGTTCCTGTGGGGAGCCGCCCTGGCGGACTCGGGGGGGCGCGGGCGTGAGCGGGAGGAAGGAGGCAGAGCCGGCCGGCGGAGGAGGCGTGGGCAAGGCCCCTTGCAGACACGTGGGTGCTCCCGGTAGCCGCCGCTGCTTGGGGGCCTCTGGGGGCGAGTGGGCGGATGGGCTTTGAGCAGAGCTCCGTGGGCCCAGTCAGACGGCGTGGGGTTCCAGGCCTGCGGTTCTCCCGGACCGAGCAGCCGGTGTGGGTCAGGCCTCAGCCCCTGCTGCGCCCTCCGGCTCTTGGCCTTCCGCACTTGGAAGCTGATGGCCGCTGGCGGGTTGGCGGCTCTCGTCCCGGGCCCCCCGGGCTTCGCTGCGCTCTGTCCTGCGGGACGTGCCTCTGGTCACGCGTGCCCGGGCCGGAATCACCCCGTCGTCGTGCTGATGCCAGGCAGTCGGGCCAATGAGCTGGCCAGGCACGTGCCCAGGTAGCTTTGTGGTCACTGCCCGAGCGCTTCGGCTGTGCACGCGGTTGCTCGGCCGCTCGGGTTCAGAGAACGACTCGACGGGCTTCGTGAGACAAACCCCGGAAGGCAGAGTCACCGGGGCCACGCGGGCTGCTGCCCTCCCCCAAAGCCATGTCCAGGGCCGAAGGCGGAAACACAAGGCTCCCAAGATGGCGTCTCCCACCGCTGTGAACACGGAACACGCGCAGGCAGGCGCCCGGGCAGGCCACAGCCCTGCGGCCAGGGAGGCGCCGCTGGGGACGGTGTCGCTGCACCGCCTCGCCACGGGGCCTGGCTGTGCCGTGGCCTGTGGGCGCCCGTGGGCGGGCGGTGGGGCACAGCACTGGCTGAGCCCGAGCTGCTCCTGCCAGCCCCCCGCTGGCTCTGGGGTCAGGTCCCCCGGGGTGCCCCAGCCCCACCGGAGCCCCCCTAGGGGCGCCGCCCAGCATGGCCTTTGGCGTCGGCCCCCGGGACAGCATCTGGGCCACGGACGGGGCGGGGCGGCCACAGACTCGTTTCTGGCCGCGCGTTGGACGCCATCTGTTGGCGGTTTTCGTATAGAAACGTCCGTGGGTGTCGTGCCCAGAGAGAAAAGTGCTCTGGGACTTCATGAGGTCGACGCATGTGAAGGGCCTCACCGCTGAAGGCCCGAGAGCCAGCGGCCGGCCAGCAGCGGAGGGCCTGGCCACTGCGGCCTCTGCAAGGCCCACTTCTCCTCACAGGCGCAGCCCTCTGAAGAGAGACCCGCGGTCACCTGGGGCCGTGTCCTCGGTCCTGAGTGTCCGTCAGGAAGCCCTGTGGGCTCTGGGCACGTCGCCTGGGTCAGGCCCGGGCCGGCAGAGCTCGGGGGTGCGGTGCCCCGCCGCAGTTGCTCGGCCTGGCCACGAGGAGAGCCCAGGACGCCTGCGATGAAGCAGTGGCCATGCGAGGGGACACTGGTCTCATGCCCTGTGGGCCCGCAGTGCTGTTGGCCACAGTGCGCCCTCACGGGCCTGGTCAGAGGGCGCGATCAGTGCTGCCATAGTGGCCCAGAGGGCCCGGGGCCGCCAGCTCGCACTCCTGGACCCGGTGCGTGTCGGGCTGGTGAGGACGTGGCGCCCCGAACCTGGGCTCGGACTCCCCCAGACGCTTTCCTCTTGGTGCCTCAGCGTGCAGCTCTGACCCCAGGCCCGGCGGCTGCAGACTGCCCTACCGTGCGCTGGACAACGGGCGCTGGGACTGCCCCTCACGGCCTCGGCTCTGGCGGCTGGTCACGGTGCACCTCGCCCTGGGGGACGGGCTCCCTGGGCCCGCAGGCCTCTCCGCCCTCCGCAGCCGTGGCGGCTCATCTGGTCTGCGGGCCGGACCCGGCCGAAGCCGGGCAGGCAGACGTCGTCGGGGTGTTTGGAGACGCGTGTCTCTGATTCTCGCTCTTGTTTTTTCATTTTCTAGGCACCAGTTTGTAGAAAATAACTTAATACTAAAGATGGGCCCCGTGGACAAGCGGAAGGTGAGTCCGTGACCCTGAGGGGCGGCAGCCTCTGGGGAGCAGCCTGAGCCCCCCGGGTCTGGGGCCGGGCGGAGGTGGGGCGTCCTGCTCTGGCCGCGGGCTGGGCTCCTGGTGTGCACCGGCCGGCCAGAGCGGCTTCCGCGTTTCGTCAGGCCGCGGCCGCTGCTCCCTGGAGGCCGCTGCCCGTCGGGCGGCTCCTGAGCTCTGTCCCGCTATTTCATGAGTCTCTGTCAGGAAAAGCTGCCGGCGTCGCTCACGCCCCCTCTGCCCGCTCAGCCTCACCGACTCCGGGGCGTCCTCAGGGACGAGGCTGCAGGAAGGCGCGAGGCGCCGTCAGGGTGGCACAGAGGGCGCGAGGCCCAGGCCCGGCTGTCGCGGGGGTCGCTGGGCTTTCACGAGTGGCCGGGACCTGCCCCCTGCGGGGGTCCCTGCCAGCGCGGGCCACCTGGGAGAGGCACCAGAGGGGCAGCTCGGGTCCCGCTGGCCGGGCCTCCGCGCCAGCCCCACTGCCGCCTCTGGGTGAGTGGACGGGCCGGCGGTGGCCCCCAAGGCCGGCCCGGCCTCTCTGACTGGACCTCCCACGCCAGGGTTTGTTTGCACGGCGACGCCAGCTGCTGCTCACAGAGGGCCCCCACTTATACTACGTGGACCCCGTCAACAGGGTGCTGAAGGGCGAGATTCCGTGGTCTCAGGAGCTCCGGCCAGAGGCCAAGAATTTTAAGACCTTCTTTGTCCACACGGTGAGTGTGTCCGTCTCGGATGGCGCGGCTGTTGGGTTCACGCCTCTGCCCAGGCGTCCCGGGGCCCGGGCTGGGCCGGGAGACCCTGTGCTCGTTTCTGAACGGGGGTGACCCATGGGGTCGGGGCACCCCTGTGCGTGCGTGGCGTGACAGCGCGTGGCTTGGGGCGCCGGCGACACGCCCGTTTGTGCTGCAGCCCAACAGGACGTACTACCTGATGGACCCGAGCGGGAACGCGCACAAGTGGTGCCGCAAGATCCAGGAGGTGTGGCGGCGGCGGTACCAGGGCCCCCCCGACGCCGCCGTGCAGTGATGCGCGGGATGCCCGCCCGCGGCCCGGCCGCCGTGGGAGCTCTTCACACCGCAGCCGCCTCGGGCGCCACGCGGGCCGGCAGCTTTTTATCTAAAAGAAAAAAAAAAATACCCACCCACAAAGAACACATCGACGCCGAAAGGCATTCAGGGCCACTTGGCTCTGCGGAGGCCCGTCCCCCGCATGGGCCCCGGGCGGTGGCCGCTGTCCCGCTGCTCTCTGCGCTCCCCGTTGCGCTGCGGCCGGCTCGCCGGGGTGCCTCCCGCCCCGGAGCCGGCGTGGAACTCTGCCCGGGGCGCCGCATGTCTCTGCCAGGGACCCCGGCCGCTCGGGGCTGGCGGGCTCTCGGCTCTGGCCTCGGTCCCTCTCCGGCTGCCCCTCCCCGCGTGGCTCTTGCTGTGTCCGTGCGGCCCGGCTGCAGCGGCACAGGCTGCGGCGCCAAGACGAGGACGCGGTCGCCCAGGCAACGCCGTGACCGCCTCCTGCGAGTGGCGCCCCGCCCGAGGGCGCTGCCCGCCTGGGCCGTCGGCCGCCCCAGGAGCTGGAGCGCGCAGGTCAGGGCCTCTGCGCGGAGCCATGCGGTGCACTGGAGGGGAGAGTGGCCCTCAGGCGGGGCGCGGTGGGCCCACACATCCCGGCCACGCCACGCCGCGCCCGCCGGGCCGGAGCCTCGGCGCGTCTCTGCACGGACAGTCCAAGCGCCTGCGGCACCGCCCCGCTGGGGTTCGGCCTGTCTCGCGCCCTGCCCCTCTCTGCGGGCGCGGCCCCCAGCCCGGGGCCTGCCGCCCGGGCTCAGGCTTCTCCCTCCCCGTGGAGGCAGCGGGCCGGCGGCCGGCTCCCGGCAGCCTCACGTTCTCTGCGACTGCTCCCCAGACAGAAGTCTTGTTGGCTGCGCAGGGCGAGTTGGGGGGCCCACCTCCCCGAGGCCCAGGAGGACCCCCACGGAAGGGCTCCCCCGGACGGCACAGCACCACGCCGTGCTCAGCTCCCGTGGCCGGGTCCAGTTGCCGGGCACAGGGCCCTCCCCTCACTCTGGGGCGGCCTCGTCCAACACGGAGTGAGGCGGGGCGACCGCCCGCCGGGTGCCAGGAAGCAGGACCCGTGGGCTCCGCCGAGTGTGGGGTCAGCCGCTGCCCTGGCGTGTGGCGCCGCCCGGGCCCTCTCTTCACGCCTCGCCTTGGCACAGCTGCCCGTGTTCATCTGCTTTTTAATAAGTGATCCTTGGCCGCTTCGGGAACCCTCTTCAGGCTCACGCCCGGGCGGCGCCTCGCCCTCTCCGAGCGGCCACACCCTCATTGCGCAGGCGGCGGCGGCTCATCCCTTGCTCCCTCCGGGCGGCCGGTGGTGGGGAAGCTGGGGGGGCTGGCGGGGCATGCGCCGGGCTGCTGGGGACAAGACCCGCTCCCCGGGACCACACCACTACCTCTGGCTTCACCGCCAGCACCCGTCGCCCCAGAGCCGGGCGTGACGGGCCGGGCCCCCGCAGTGCCGACGCGACTGCTGTTGCCCAGGCTGCTGGTTGCGGGGCCCTGCTCTGTAGGTGACTCTGCTCCCCGGGGCCCCTCCCCCGCGTGCGCCTCGCCTCCTGCCCGCAGTGGTTTAACCTGCCCATCCCCTGCCGCCGCCCTGCAAGCGGCACCTTCCGTTCCCAGACGTGGTCGTGGGTGCTTGGCGCAGCGCAGACTCACAGGCCTGTGAGGCTGGACTTGCCCACAGTGAGAAGGAGTGCCCCTTGACCCCCGGGCCTGCCTGCGTCTCCCAGGAGGGAGCCCGGTCTCCGCCGGCCCAGGCGGCCCAGCCTTGCCTCTGGGAGGGCCAGGAGGACAGGCGGCTGCTGTCGCTCAGCCCGTGCCCCCACAGTGCTGCCCGGCGGGCGCTGATGTGCAGCTGGCTGGGGGCTGGCTTGGGGAGGAGGCTCTGCGCGCTCCAGCTCCTCAGGCGCTCTGGCCTGGAGGACTCGCACAGGTGCCCATCCCCCATCCCGTGTGAGCATGTGCTGTGGGTGAGCCCGGACTTGCTTAAACCAAACTCTGTTTTCTGAAAGTCACGGGAGACCCCCCCCTGCCCCGGAGACGCTGTGAGCCTGGGCTGTTCCGCTGCTGCCTCTCACCGTTCGCTTCTTGCACTGAGCTGGGAACACAAATCTCCCTCTTCACATCCAGCTTTTGTCCACTTGATGTTTTTGCTATTTGCTCGTGTCATGAGCAGTGACTCAAACGTTTTTAACGATTAGGGTTGAATTTAGTGGTCACAGGTTATAATTTACCGATCACTTCCCTGTTGTAAAACATTTAGATGGTTTCTAGATTTCCATTATTTAAACAACGCTGTGATCCTTGCAAATCTTGATTTTTGACTCCCCTTCCCATCTCCCATAGATTCCCAGGGGCGGTATTTTGGGATCAGAGAATTACTCATTTTGAAGGTGATTCTCGTCTCCATGCCAGACTCTCAGTGCAGAGCTCTGTAGATGCACCCCGGGTTCTAAACGTCCGTTTCTGGTAAGCTGCGTGTTCCCAAGGGGTGGATAAGACTTTTTTCCCCAATGCTAAAATGATGTCATTACTGCAGCTCACTCCTTTCCCCCAAAGCCTCCCTCCGTGTTCCCACAGCCTGGCTGCGCTTGCTTGCTAGCTGACCCCGCTGCTGCTGCCGCGGCCCCAAGCACAGTGTGCTTCGGAATCTCATCCTCTGTGTCCACAATGGTACTGAATTTGCGTCTGCACAGTCGGCAGAGAGAAAAAGTGTTGAACTGACGCTTAGTGGGTGACTGACTCAGCCGGGCTCTGCACAGGTGCCGTTCGGAGTCAGTAGCACGGCAGTTCTGGTAGCAGAGAGGCCTCCTGGCTGCTCTTCAATTCCGGGGCGCTCAGCTCTGGGCCTGGGCGCCGCGGCCGGCTCTGATCAGGTGGGGCTAGGCTGGTGTTGGGACCGCTCCACTCTCCCTGTCTGCACTGGCGCAGGCTGTTAGTTGTCAAGGCCGAACTACCCCAATTGGGTTTCATTTTTAATTACTCCACTTTAGTCTGGGGTCCGTTGACAGAGGGGAAACGCACAGGAGCTGCTTCTAGGTGCTTGGCTGTGCAGAATTAGGTCTCAGGGCTTCCCAAACCCCGGAGGCCCCTCTTCCCTGGCTGGTCGGCAGGTAGAGGGTGCCCACTGCCCAGGCTGCTGAGGCTGTGGTTGTGAGGCCAGTTTTCGGAGACTTTGCCATCCGCCTTCTCCGTGCTATTCCCTTTCCTGCCCAAACCTGACCTGATGCTGGCAAGTGCCCTTCAGCCCCAGCAGGGGTCCTGCCCGTGGCCTCTGCGCCTCCGAGCCGCTGTCTGCCCTGCCGGCAGAGAACTGGTGAAGGCAGAAGCTGTTCCTCGGAGGAGCAGTGTTACCTGTAGCTCAGCCTGGTGTGCAAATGCACGAGCCTTGGTGTATACCTGAATTTGCCCTGTAACTTGTCTGTGTTATGAAGAATCATCACACATTATGTACAGAGCATTTTTACAAAATGCAAACCATTTTTAGCTGTGTAATGCACCCTGTCCAACCCTTCTGGCAAACTACGGTAGGGGTCGCTTGGTTGGACAAAGCCTCGTGATCCCAAGTCTGATTGGGGCAAAGTTCGAGTTTGCAGTATTTAGACCTGCTGGATCTGCCCCTTAACACACAATAGGAAGAGCAAGTAGCAGGTTCGCTGTTGTCTGGGCGGGAACGTGTGCACGTAACACTCTGCCGGGTCAGCAGCTGTGACTGTGACGTGCAGGCAAAGCGAAGATTTAAAAAACATGAAAACAAATAATGCAATGACATTAGGATATACACTTTTGTATTTTTATTCTTATATAAGGTTATTTGCTGGCTATCGTTGGCCTCTAGTTCAGTCTGTGTTATTTAAAATCTAATATATGAATTACTTGGATTGAATTCATGTCCGGGGCCACGTTGTATGTATTGATGTACAGCCTTGAATGTGAATAATTATTGTAAACTATATTTTACAACTTTTTTTCTGGCTTTATTATATAAATTTTCTATTTGGTCAATGATTTAATCATATAATTTAATGAACCTGTTTATTTTTTTTCAAATATTTGTGCTTTAGATGTAGTTACCGGATGATAAATTTTCCACGTATGCTCGGTAGTCTTGTAATAAAATCGCATGTAGAGTGTAGACGCTCGCTGGTATGGCTCTCTCGCGGGGCGCGGACGGCCTGACTCGGGCCGGAAGAGGGCCCGGCCGGCTGCATTTCGGGGTCGGAACTTCCGCCTCCCGCGTGACGCCGGGGCGGGCGTCTTCCCAGGGAGGCCCCGGGGCGGGACGGAGCCGGGGGACGCTATTAAAGGCCGGACGCTTCCGGCGGAGGGGCGCTGTGGCGGGGCCTGCTGGGATCATGGCGGAGAACCACTGCGAGGTGCCGCCGCCGGCCCCGGGCGGCCTTGGGGCGGGGCTGGGGGGCGGCCTGTGCCGCCGCTGCAGCGCGGGGCTCGGCGCCCTGGCCCAGCGCCCCGGCAGCGTGTCCAAGTGGGTCCGGCTCAACGTCGGCGGCACCTACTTCCTCACCACCCGGCAGACGCTGTGCCGGGACCCGAAGTCTTTCCTGTACCGTTTGTGCCAGGCCGACCCCGACCTGGACTCGGACAAGGTGAGGGCCGCGGGGCCGGCGCGGGGCGCCGCCCGCCGCCGCTCGCCCCCCCGGGCCGGGCCCGCGCTCCCGGCGCCCGCCGCGCCCGCGCCCGCGCCCGCGCCCCGGCTCGGGGGAGGAGCGGGCGGCGCCCCCCGCCCCAGGCCCCGGAGCTGCCCGCTGCGGGGCGTGTCTCCCTCCCTCCGCCGGCTCGCTTTCCTTTCCTCCCCGGGCTCCGCCGCCCGGCTGTGCGCGCGCCCTTCTGGGTCCCGGGGTGCTCGCTGGCTCTGGAGTGGGAGCCCTGCCTCTCCTCCTCCTCCCACATTGCGGACGTTGGCTTAATGGGGGCGGGGGGCACGGGGGCCGCCTCTCCCAGTGACTCGCACGCACACTCGGAGCTCCATTGTTCTCAGCCACAACACGCACCCACTCAGCGCGCGCGGAGGGCGCGTCCATGGAGTGGCTTCTCCGTGGGAATGTGGCTCAGACGAAGGGGCCGCCGGGGGAGGCGAGGAGGGGCCCGCAGGACATCGTCTGCTCTCCGGATAGCCTCCTTTCCCTGGTGCCCTCCTCCAGCGGTAGGAATCTCCAGGCTCCTTTGCGACTTGTGGTCGATCGGAATTCTCTGCCATGCAGTCGGGGAAAGAAACTATTTTGATGGTTAACTTTGCAAGTCTTGTGTGACTGAGGAACAGTACCAGGGCGCTGCAGGGGACTGAGACTCAGGAAGGGCCTGCTGGGGGCCTGGCGGTCACCTGTCTGCCCAGGCGGCTCACAACCTTATTTGGACTTTCCTGGGGTCTCTAGGCATAAGGCTTCCCGGAAGGCCCGATCCCTCCTGGGGAGGCCTGCTGCGCCATCCTGGCGGGGCATGGCCTTTTGACCAGGAAATGAGGACTCGAGTCACTGCAAACCACGCACGGGGTGGGGGTGGGGGGGTGCGTAGAAATCAGTGTGAGATGCCAGCGTGGCTCCCGCCCGCCTCAGCCTCGGCCTGTTTCACCTCCCCTTGGACAGGGCCTCCCCTCGGAGACCCGACCTCCTGGGAAACAACGTTCACCCTCTGGGAGGGACACATGTGGGCCGTGTTCTCTGTGCCTCTTCCCGGCACGGGCCTGTGTTTTGCTGTTTTGTTTTTCTTCTCAAAAGCGTGTCTTAGTGGTCGTCCACTTGCAGTCCCACCCGCGGGGTCCTGTCTCGGCGTCGAGGCAGCTTCCAACGCCCGTCCGGGGTGTGCGGCGGGGCCGCTTCAGAGCCGCTGCAGCCGCTGGCGCGGTCAGGTGGTTCCGTCCCATTATCTTGCCGTCTCCTGAGACGCCTTTCAAAGTCACACTTTCCTGGAGTAGGAGGCCTTTGGGGGAGCCAGTTAATCCCTCAGACCATGTCCACGTTGTTGCTTTTTCACCGTTGTCATCCACGTCACCCCGTTAAATTTCTAAGTCATAAAACTGGATCTCGGAGCGTGACGGCTGCGCAGCAGACCCGTTTCTGCCTCCTGAAACAGTCAGCCGTGGAGAAGAGTTTGTTCCAGTTGCGGGCGCTGGTTTTGCTAGAGAGTGACGCCGCCTCACCTGGGCGCGAGAACGAGGCCGAGGCGCTCAGCCCTGCAGCCGCCTGGCCCTGGGCGGGGACTCCAGCGGTGCACACAGCCAGTGGCACGCGGGCGCGGCCCGAGGTCGCAGGTGCGGGAAGAGGGGCGTTTGCAGGTGAGGCCGGGATGACGGGGAGGAGAGGCAGGATGTTGAGTCACAGGTGAAACATCTGCAAGGCCTGAGCCTACCCCCGGCCTGCCGCAGTGGGCGGGTCCCGTCCAGCATGGGACTGGTGTTTACTGGGCAGCTGGCCGGACAGAGGTGGCACTGGCCAGGCTGGAGGAGGCCGTCCTGACCACGGGAGACCAGGAGGCTGAGGGGCTCGGTGCTGCAGCGAGAGCCGTCTGGGGAGCCCCGTCCGGGCTGCCGAGGGGGTGGAGTCACGGTGTTTCTGAGTGGACACCTCGGGGTGCCGTGGGGAGGGCGGCCCGAACCCCAGGCTGTGCTGGGACCCCACCTCGTCTCTGACCCGACCTGGCCTTTGCCCTGGGGCGCCTGCGCATCTGCTGGGAGCGGCGCCCCCTTCTCCCTAGTTCCCTTCGGGGCCGGCCGGGGCTGCTTCTCCCGGAAGCGTCCGCAGATCCACTCTGCCTGTTTCGGGTGCCCGGCCTGAATCAGCCCTGGTGGCTGCGGGGCGTCGGTCAAGCAGGACTTGCAAGGCCGGTCCCCGCAGCCGGGCCCGAGTGCAGTTGCTCTGCGCGTCCATCCCGCCGGAGCCCTGGTCCTGCCTCGGGTGCAGGCCGGCCAGAGGGGTCGCCGAGGACAGGCCCCCTGTTGGCCCGCACCAGTGCGATTTGGGCCCACCCATGGGGGCGTCGGGGCAGGGGAGGGAATTCCACAGGGTGGCCGAGGGCGGGCGGTGGCCAGGCGGCCCCCCAAATCCTGCCAGCCCGTGCCTGCTGGGAGCCTGGCCCGGTCCGGGGTGACTGCCCGTCGTTTGTTCAGATCCTTCCCGGTGGTCGCCCCGGGCTGGGCAGCCCTCTCCGCCAGCATGGTGCCCACTGCTCTGGGTGCCTACCACGAAGGCCCAGTGCGCCCCACCCCTCTGGGCTGGGACTACAGGTGGCCCCCCACCAGCCCAGGGGCCAGGAGAAGTGGCGCCCGCTCACGGGCCTGGCTCATGTGGCCTGGCGGGCGGGGCTGGCTGGTCTGGAGCAACAGGCCGGCCCCTGCCTGTCTTTGCGGGCAGGACAGTGGACCCGCGGAGCGCCGCTTGCCGCCCGGGACTGGGTGCTCAGGGCTCCCCAGAGCCCTCCAGGCCAGCGTTCCGGGCGAGGCGTGAGCGCCCTGTGAAGAGCTGACTGCGGCCAGGGGGTCTGCGGGGCGGGCCAGTGACTGGGGCAGCTCCCCCTGCACCCCCTGGGAGGAGCCGCCGCGCTCCGGCTGTGGGCAGCGCTGTGTGTGGCAGCAGAGCCGGAGTGGGGCCCCAGCCGGCCGCGGGGCTGAGGGCGCGGCGAGCTTGGTTATTTCGCTTTCGTGTTTTGCTTCAAGAGGACCAGGCTGCTGCCCTTCCTTCCGCTGTGTCCACGGACCCGGTGCCGCAGAGCGTGGGTGCTGCCCACTGTCCGGGGCGCGCTGGAGGTGCTCCCGAGTGCCCCGGGCCTGTGCCGGCAGCGGGAGCTTCCCGGCAGCACCAGGGGCGGCTCGCGGCTGGCGCGTGGGGCTGCTGGGCTGGAGCGCCCAGCCTGGGCCTGGTTTTGCGTCGGGCCTGCTGGTGATGGCCCCTGCAGGGTCGGGCTGCGTTTTTGAAGCAGGTGCCGGCGAGCCCCGGGCGGGGGGGGTGCCGCTGCCCTTTGCCCCGTAAGAGGAGGCGACCGGCGGGCCATGGGGCAGAGGGCGGTAGCTGCGGGCAGGGGAGGGGGGCCAGGTGCCTTGTGGGAGCAGCAGGCCAGGGGTGAACCCCAGGGCAGCGTGGCCGCAGGCTGTCCTTCCCACAGCCCCGAGGGCCAGGCTTATGCCTGACCAACCCGCTGCTGCTCTGCTGCTGCTGTGCGCCCTGTGGCCACGCCCGCACGTGGGGAGGAGGCCCCTGAGCCACCTTGGCACAGGAAGGTCACAGCAACCGCCCGCTGCCCCAGCGCCTGGCCCCGCCCCCGGTGAAGCCGAAGCCCCAGAGTGGTGCTGTGTGGGGGAGTCTTCTCACGAGTCCGTGGGGTGCCTTGCTGGACGTCCCCAACTCCGTTTCTGAGTGGCATCCGCTGGGGCCCGGGAGGGACCCGGACAGCTGGGTGTGGCTGGAGGCCGGGGGTCGCGCCGGGAGCCGGCGAGGGGACAGAGCCCGGGTGCGCTGCGCCCCTCGCACCAGCCCGCGTCCTGGCCCCACGCGGTGTGTCCTGGGGGGCCGTGCTGGCCAGGCGCCTGCCTTGGACAGCCGGCCAGCGAGGCCCCGTCAGCCGTGCTCTGGGGCGCAGTCCCGCCCCGCGCGTCTCCAGGGCGGCCCTGGTGACAGGCCGGGGGACCGCTCCGTGGCCGTCTGGCTGAAGCCCCACTGAGAGGCGCCTGCCGCGGCCGCCCTGGCTGGCTCGGTGCTGCCCGCGGCCGGGCGTCAGCGCCCACGGTGCCAGGTGGGAGCTGGAGCCCGGCTTCGCAGCCCTGCCCCAGGACGGACGACTGCCCAGTGCCCTCGGCAGAGCTGCGGCTTCCGATGGGGCCGGCCGCGGGCTGCTCAGGACCCCGCCGGCCCAGCACTAGGCGGCGTTCGCACGTCAGGAGAAAGAACCGCGTTCGGGTGTCCACCGCGGGGTTGTGGGGGGCGGCCTGCGCATCATCCTGGCTGGCCGGCTCTGTGGCTCTGGGCGGAGCCTGCCGAGGGGGCAGTGCTGTGGACCCCCAGCGCCCCCGCAGCTGCGCCGCTCTGTCCCCCTGTGGGAGCCAGCTCTGGTGGTGGGTTCAGAGCCCCAGATGCCAGCCCCCGACGGGCTCTTCCCCTGCTGGCACCAGGCGCTGACCCGCTCGGCAAGCGTGGGCTCTGTCTGCGCTGGGCGCCCCGAGAGGCTGCCGCTGCAGGGTGCTCCTGGATTGGGTGAGGCCAGAGGTCCCCACTCAGGGTCGGCCTGCCTTCCTGTGACAGCTGGGGGCAGGCCCACGTGCCCTTGAGCAGGGGAGGGGTCCGCATTGCCAGGCGCCTCGCTTCCCACGCGCGTGCTGAGCGGGGCCGGGGCCGGCCAGCTCCCTTCGGTGACGGCCGCGGGTGCCCGTCCCCTCTGCTCCCAGTCGGCTGCCCCTGGGTCCTGGGAGGGTGGGGAAGGCCTCAGGCCTTGGCATTGCGAGGGGGAGGGGGAGTGAGAGGCAGCACGCCCCGGAGAGTGTGATCAGGCTGTTCCCGTTAGTGCTCCTGTACCTCTGAGCCCGTCTCTGGGGTATGGTCGGCGTTTAGAATTTACTTTCCTTGTCTTCGGAGTACGTTCTCGTTACGCCTACAGTTCACTACTTCTTATCTCTGTCTTAGTGTCCCTGCCCGGCTGTTCCTGAGGCTGCCTAATTAACTCTGATTTGCCTTGGGACTCAGAAGGAACAGCAACAATTGGTTTGCAAGACCCTTTATGCAGGGATCAGGGAATGATCAAAAACTCAAAATCAAAGTGAAAGCAAATCGCTGAAGAACTGTTGCCCCCCGCGGCTGCGATCCCCTGTCCGGCCTCAACCCCCAGGCCTTGCAGACGGGGCCCTCTTGGAGCGCCCCCACAGCTCAGCCTGTATCGGACCCCACAAACTTCCTCCTCCTCCTCTGTGGGGCCTGCCCTATGGGGCGCCCCGCCGCCGCCTCCGGCGGGCAGCCCAGAGCAGCTCCCGAGCGCTGGTGAGTGTCGGGCGTGGGCTGGACGCAGGTGGCAGGGCCCCTCGCACCCCCTCGCCGGGCCTGGTGCTGGGGCCCCTTGGCCCGGGGCACAGGGCATGGGGTGCAGTGGGGCTGCCGCCTGGGCGGGGAGTCCACGCAGGCAAAGCTGGGCACCGGCCGGGGAGGGCAGCTGGGCCGGGTGGGCTGCACCCCGCGGGGGCCTCCGGCGCTGCTCTGCGCAGAGGCTTCGAGGCTGCGCCGTGGCAGGTTTGGGGAGAAACCGGCGAGACCAGTAGGTTTTGCCACTTAAATTCCAGACTTTGATGCTCAGGAAAGGAAAACGAAGCCCCAGCTCTGCCATTTGGAGGGGATGCCGCCTGCCCCCGACCCCTGGGGCTGACCACGCCTTCCCAGGTCTGGCCGCCCCGGCTCCCAGCTCTCGCCAGCTGCACCCCAGTGCGGGGGCTGGCCGGGGGAGCAGCGCTGGCCGGGGCGGGGCTCCTGCCGGCTGACCGGCTGTGTGGCCAGCTCAGCCCGGCCCTTGTGTGCCGTGTGTCCCCGTCACGTCCCTGCTCTCGCTTGGCCCTTGGCGCTGCAGATGCGCCCGGAAGGGCCCGGAGTGGGCGGGCAGCCCCTTGCTGCCTTTGCCGCAGAACCTTCTGGGGCTCCAAGGAGAGAGACCCCCACGTGATCACCTCGCTTTAGAGTAAAAGCCGATCTCGGTGCGGACGGAACTGGGGCCCCTCGGCCTGGAGGGGATGGAGGCCAGACGCAGCCCTGGGCCCCGCCCCGCTCCAGCAGCTGCCTCCCGCAGGACGACACTGGCGCCTACCTGATCGACCGGGACCCCACCTACTTCGGGCCCGTGCTCAACTACCTGCGGCACGGGAAGCTGGTCATCAACAAGGACCTCGCCGAGGAAGGTGCGTGCGGCGAGGCGGGCTGCCCGCCCAGCAGGCGGGCGCCGCGAGCTGAGTTGGCCGCCAGCAGCCACGCCACGTGGGGCTGGGGGAGTGGCCGGGCCTGCGACCGGGCTGCGGGGCGGGCGGCCTGCAGCCCCTCCTTCCTGGGGTGGGGTCTGTCCCGAGAGGTCGGGGCCTCTGGCTCCCCAGGTCCCCGTCGCTCCCACCGGTGTCCACGGCTGCCCAGCCCCGACACCTGCAGTCTGCAGGGCTGCGCACTGGGGCGCAGGCGCCTCCCAGCCTGTGGGCCGGGCCCAGAGCGGCCCGCGCCTGGCTGTCAGCCTGCCTGTCCCGGAAAGGGGCTGCTGCCCGGGCCGGCTGGAGGGTCCCACTGTGTGGGGTGAGGCCTCGCCAGGGCGCCGGCGCAGAGCCCCGGGGCAGGGAGCGCGGGGTCCCGGGGAGGCGTGGGCGGAGGGACGGCTGCTGCGGGGTGCTGGCCTGCTCAGCATCGCGGTGTTTCTTTCTGTTCCAGGGGTGCTGGAAGAAGCAGAGTTTTACAACATCACCTCTCTAATAAAACTCGTCAAGGACAAAATTAGGGAACGAGACAGCAAGACCGCACAGGTGAGGAGCCGCGGCTGGCGCCCGGGGGCCCGGGGGCCGGGGCCAACCCTCCCTGAAAGGCCTGGCCTGGTGCCCGCCAGTGCCGGGCATGGTCAGTGCCGCCCAGCCCGCTGCTGCCCTCGGCTCGGGACAGGGCGCCGGGAGGTGCCGAAGGGCCGAGGCGCGGTCCGTGCGCGCGGTCGGGCCACTCTGCTCCGTGCTTGCCCCGCCCCCCAGTTTCACCCCGCGCCCCAGCAGCGCTCGGCCTTGGGGCTCGCAGGGGACCTGCCACTGTCAGGCTGGGCGGGGGACCGTGAGCTGGGCCGGCCTCGGGCGCTCGGCCTGGCTCCCCGCGGAACGAGGCAGGAGACCGCCGGGCAGCTGTCCCGATGGCCTGCGGCGCGGGGCGCTGTGGGGCAGAGCCGGGGCTCCCTCGGGGCCCCTCGTCTCTGGCTCCCTCGGGGCGTCGCCGTGGGCCCGGTGAGCGGGGTGCCGGCGGCCACCTCACTGCGCCCCGCAGGTGCCGGCGAAGCACGTGTACCGCGTGCTGCAGTGCCAGGAGGAGGAGCTCACGCAGATGGTGTCCACCATGTCCGACGGCTGGAAGTTCGAGCAGGTGAGGCTCGGCTGTGCCTCCGGGTCTGCACGCGGGCCCCGTCTTCTCCCCGTCGCTGGTGTCCGGCGGGCATCCGGGAGGGCCTGGGTGGGACCCGTGGGGCCGTGTCTGCGCCGCGGCTCTGGCGGCCCGGGGCTGCGGTCAGCGGGCTTCTCTCCACAGCTGGTCAGCATCGGCTCCTCCTACAACTACGGCAGCGAGGACCAGGCCGAGTTCCTGTGCGTGGTGTCCAAAGAGCTGCACAACGCCCCCTACGGCACGGCCGGCGAGCCCAGCGAGAAGGCCAAGGTGGGCGGCGGGCCCCCGCAGTGGGTGGGCACCCCTCGCCCGGCCGTCCTGCTGTCCCTGCGCTCCGACGCCTAGGGCCCGGGGCCGGCCAGCTGGGGGAAGCGAGGGTCGTGCCTGTCAGGTGGGCAGGCTCGCCCCCAGGCGCCCTGGCCGGGGAGGGAGTGCTGCGGGCCCCCGGCCTCCTGGAGAGCTGGCCCCTGAGCCACGCTCTGGGTCTCCAGCGGGTGGGCTGCCGCGGGGTGCAAGGAGGGTCCTGTCTGTTGGACGTCAGGCTGGAATGGGAAGTGGAGGGAGCTGGAAGGGCCTGGGGCCCATAAGCCGCCCCCCAAGCGGGGGTCCCTGCCTGCCAGCTGGGCCGGGCCCTGGGCCACCTTCCCTCCTGAGGCCCAGCCCCTCATCTCTGCATTTGGTGCGCAGATTCTGCAGGAACGGGGTTCGCGGATGTGAGGGCGCGGCGCTGACACCTGAGAGACCTTTTCCTCCCCCGAGCCGCGGCGAGCTGCCGGCTGAGCCCGCTCGCCCGCAGGGAGCGCCCTGCTTTCGACGATTTCTCTGCAGACCCGGGTGTGAGCCCGCGTTGCCCTGAGGTGGGGTGAGAGGCGGGCGGCAGCTGCAGGCCCCGGCCGCGGCCGCCGTCCCCAGCCTCACAGGACAGCGTTCTTGGTGCTACCTTCGTCTGCGGCGAAGCCTGGGCCTCGCTGGCCGGGCACCAGCCCACAGGCAGCTCCTGACGGGCGGCGCGTCCGCGACTTGGGCCCGGCCTGCAGCCGCCCAGGCTCCTTGGCAGACCAGCGGCCTCGGGGTCCCTTGCCCCGGCGGTGGCCGCCGCCACTGCCCCTGCGAGCGCCCCAGTGTTGCTGCGGACGGTCTGTTAACTCGAGGAGGCAGCGTCTGCCTCGCCCGCCGCCCAGCCGGAGGGGCTGCACCATCAGTGCCTTTGCGCGCCGGGGGGGCGGGCGGGGCCTGTCCAGACGGCCAGAAACTGGCCTGGGGAAGCGGCTCCGGCCGTCACGGGGTCTCGGCTGCCGCCCGCGTTTCCGTCCAACTATGCAGTTCCTGCTGGCGCCCCGTCGTGGCACCGCCCCGGCCCGCTCTGGCCCCGGGCCGGCCGCGCTTCTGCCTCTGACCTCGGCCCCTCGGAGCTGTGCACTCGGCCCTGGGGCCGCCGACACGCCCGTGCAGACGCTTCCGAGACCCCTGCCTCCGCCCCTTCTCCTTTGCCAATAACCCGATTAACCGAGCTCCCGGGCACGGGGCCGCCGCTGTCCCCACCCGCGGCGGCCCTGGGGAGGCAGCCGAGGCCTGTGCGGGCCCCTGGGCCGCTGCTGGCCGCCTCGTGCGTGGATTGATGCCCTTGACATAATAGATGGTCTTGTGGTTTTGTTTCCTTGTTTTGTTGTTTTTTTTTTTAATTTAAAGATACCAAGACTTAATTCACTAAAATTTATTCTGAGGGGATATTTGTACTTTTTATACTTTTTTAGGTATCCGTATTTTATCAGCTTACAGTTCAACGCCTAAGTTTCCCCTGGAAATAGCAAATAAAACGTGTATTTATGAACGAGCGGAGAGCTGTCTCGTCCTGCCGAGGGGAGCAGGGAGCAGCGGTGCCGGCGGGCAGGCTGCCTGGGGGAGGCGTGAGGCTGCTCCCCCCGGGCCGGCCGGCTGCTCTGGCGCCCCCTGGCGGCGGCTGGGCCCCCTGAGGTGCTTGCCCGGTGCTTGGCCCAGGCTGGAGTCCGGCTCCCAGGCCCCCGGCTTGCGTCTGACCCGCTTCCACCCGCGCTGCTGGCCCGGCCTGCGCTGGGGGCCCTGGGGTGGGCTCTCAGGCGCCCCAAGAACAGGAGCCACCTGGGCGGGGCACACAGGAAGGAGTCCAGACTGCTCCCAGGGTTTGCTTCGGAGCGAGCGGGACAAGACGTCTTCCCGCTGCACGGAGCTGACAGCCGGCGGACGGGCCTCCAGCCCCCCAGGTGCAGGCCAAGGGCCCAGGTCTGCTGGGGACGGCGGCCCTGCTGCCCAGGAGGCCCGTGAGCGGACCGAAGGGGCGACCGCCAGTGTGGGCCCCGCGCCAGGGCCCTCTGGGCCACGGCCGCTGTGCCCACTCCCGTGGTCCTGGGCGCTGCGGTGCCGCGTTTCTGGTGCCAAGGTGCTGCCCCCCAAGATGGCCCTCGACGCCCGGCTGCGCACACTTCGGGGCTCGGGACCCAGCTGCCGCCCCTCGCTGGTGGCCGCCCTGCGTGGTGGTGGCGTCGGCAGGCACTTTGCTGGGGACCCCGGCCCCCCAGGTGCCGCCCCGGCCCAGCCTGGAGAGTCCTGGCCCCGCAGTTCCCTGCCGAGGCCCGCGGCACCCCGACGCTCAGGCCTGTGGGGTGTCCTCGCGTCCCCGGGGGCCTGGTCCTCTGCCTGCTCCAGGCGCCGTTGCTCTGAGGGCTCCCCGCGGCCCTGCTGGCAGGGCGGTGTGGGCGGCCGCACAGGTCCGGGCAGCTGGCCGTCCGGCTGCAGAGGGACAGGCCGAGGACCGCGCTGTGGCCACGGCGGGGCCCGGCCGGCCCCGGGGATTGGGCAGGCGTGTGGGCGCCAGCGGGCCAGATGGCGATGGCCCGAGAGCTGCGTGGGGTGGCCGCGGGCTTGAGCGGGCGGGGGAGGACTCGGCGCTGCCCGCCCACTGGGCCTTGGGCACACCTGCCCCAGAGGCCTGTGCTGCATGTCCAACCCGGCTCTCGCTGCCCGAGCCTGTGGACGTGGTGGGTCCGGCTGGCCCCCGTGCCCAGGCTTGGGCAGGCCAGAGGGTGTGGAGCCTGCAGGGCAGGCAGCCTCGTGCCCTCTGGCAGGCTCGCACCCGCCCGTCTCCCCGAGGGCGCCCTCCCCGGGCCCGCCCCCCCCCGCCCCCCGCTGCCAGCCCCTCCCTCAGCGGCCGCAGCTCTGTCTCTGTTTGGAGGGCAGGACTGGGTGACGCGGGGCCCGGCCCCTGGGCCCAGGCCGCAGCCCTGCCCCTCTGGGTGTGGGCCGCACAGCCGTGACCCCGTCACTGTTGGGGACTAGGGGGTTCAGGTGGGCTGCGGGCGGGCGCCCCACGCTGCGTGTCTCGGCGCGGCCTCAGCCCCACGGCGGTGTCAGACCCGCCCCGCCCTGCCCCACGCCAGGCAGCGGGCACCGAGCTGAGGTTTTTATTGAGGGGGAACATAAATAAAAACGCCTGGGCGCTGGCGAGGGGCAGGCAGAGCTTTGTACAAATGTACACGGCGGCCGGCCGCACGGGCTGCGGCTCAGGGGGCTGCCAGCAGGCCCACGAGCGCCAGGGCCAGGGCCGCGGCCCGGGCCGCCAGGCTGGGCGCTGAGCTGCGGCCGAGGGGCTGCCGGGCGGGGGCGCCTGGCTTCTGGCCGCCCCCTGAGCCCGCGGCCTGGAACTGCAGCTCCGGGATGACGCGGCGCATCCAGGCCTGGTGGGCGCCGACCCGGATGTAGACGCCCGGGCGGTTCCGGCGCGCGCAGCCCTCGCCCCAGCTGATGACCCCCGCCTGCAGCCAGGACCGGCCCACCTGGCACACCAGGGGGCCCCCGGAGTCGCCCTGTGGGAGCAGGGGCGTCAGGCCAGAGGGTCAGCTCCTGCCCCAGGACCACTGCCCGCCCAGGGCTGCCCTGCCGCCCCTTCTGTGGCCGCCCCAGACCGCTCAGTCGCCGGGGCTGCGGGCTGGGCCCCCGGGCCGCCTCTCTGGGAGCCGGACGCCGCTTTCCCAGCGGACAGTGCCCAGCTGGGCCTGGCCCCCACCGTGCGCTGCGGCCGGCCACCCGCCCACCTTGCAGGCGTCCCGCTTGCCCTCGGCGAAGCCGGCACACAGCATGTCCTCCCTGATGGTCTTCGGCAGGAGGCCGGACTCCGCGTCCTTGCTGTAGAGCCGGTTGCACGTGGACGTGTCGATGATGGGCACTGCCAGTTTCTGCAGGGCTCGGGGGCTGGGCAGCTGGTCTGGGGAGGGCGAAAGGCCCCTCAGAGCCCCGCCTGGCCGCCCGCAGGGCCCAGCCTGTGGCCTGTCCGCCCGGCTCTCCCGCGCTGCCGCCTCCCCGCCCCAGCCACTGCGCCGGCCGCCCCTCCTCAAGCCCGCCCGAGCGGCGCTCGCTCTGACGTCCAGAGAGAGAGCGGCTCGGAGCGGCCCCCCTGCCCAGGCTCCCGGCCCCCACCCCGCCCCTACCCTGCTCGCTGGGGTTGCCCCAGCCGGTGACCCAGCAGCTCATGCCCGTCTCGAAGACCACGGAGTCGTCGGGCACACACACCGGGAGGACGTGGTGGGTGAAGGCCACGGGCGCCGCCAGCTGCACCAGGGCCACGTCGGCGCTGGACGCCATGCCCCGGTACTGGGGGTTGCTCTCGACGCGCCTCACGCGGGCGTACGCGGCGTGCGGTCCCGGCTCCTCCAGCTGCCGCGCCCCCAGCAGCACGCGGTACGGGGCCGTGTCCGAGGTGCTGGGGGCGCGGAGGCCAGTGTGAGGCGGCCCCAGGGCTCGGGAGCCGGAGGCCGGTGGGGCAGGGGCCAGAGGGGGCGGTGCCCACCCTGCCAGCCCCCTGCTGTCCGGCTGGTCTTGTGCAGAATCCTTGGGCGCGTCCCTGGGGCCGCGGCCGACGCGGGGCCTGGCGAGCTGGCCGGGGCAGGGGCTGCAGCAGCCTGTGCTGACCGCCTGCGGCGCCAGCCTGGCCGGGTGCTGGCCCTGGGCGAGCCTCCCGGCTGGTTTCGTGACTCAGTTTCCCCGTCTGTAGACGGGGCAGTGACAGCCCCTGCCTCACAGGCTGGCTGGCGTGAGGGTGCCGGCCTCCCGCAGGGCACAGCTGGGGCTCCACCTCGCATGGGGCCGGCAGCCCCGAGTGGCCGGGCCAGGGACCTGCTTGCACTCGGCCTGCGCTTCCCAGCTGCGGAGCGCGGGGGCCGGGCTGGGCTGGCTGGCCTGGGCCTGGGCCCCCACGGCGGCCTTAGAGGCGGTGGGAGGGTGGGCGCGTGCTGCCCGGCCCTCGGCGCACGGGCTGGCCTGGACGAAGGCATGTGTGGATTTGGGGGTGTGAGGGAGATCAGGGGAGGGAGCCAGAGCGAGGGGCCTGACCCTTTGCAGGCAGGCAAGACCCAGCCGCCTGGCAAAGTGCCTCCCCGCGGGCCAGGTGCCTGCCCACGGCCGGGGCTGGCCTGGGGTCAGCGGCAAGGCCTGCAGCGCCCCCCCCCCCCCGGCCGCGGCGCTGTCCGCGGTGCTGAAAAGGCGGGCGCGGGGCCGGGGCCGGGCCGTGCGGCGGACTCACTCGGAGAAGCAGTGCGCCGCGGTGAGGACCCAGCGCTCCGTGACGAGGCTGCCCCCGCAGAAGTGGCTCCCGTTGCGCTGGATGCTGACCTGCCACGGCCACTCGCCCTCCGCGGCGTTCTGCCCGCCCACCATCCGGTTCAGCATGGAGCGGCGCCCGCAGACTGGGGGGACAGGCCGCGCTCGTGGGGCGTCACCGCCGCCCCGCCCGCTGCGCAGGTGCTGCCCTGCCTGCTGCTGGCCCCGGGGCAGGCCTCAGGCGCGGGAGCCCGGCCTGCAGGTGGCGACGCGGCCGCCTGGAGTGGGGCGGACAGGGCAGCGGGAGCCGGCCCCGGGGGTGTCCCCACTGCCGCCCTCCTGCGGGTCCCCGGCCCCTCTCGCCACCCCGGTGCCCTGCTCACTCTGGCTTCTGTGGGGTGTGGGGTGTGTGTGCTGTGGGGTGAGTGGTGTGTAATGTGTGCGTGGTGTGTGTGATGGGTGGTGTGTGTGTGTGATGTGTTTGTGTAGTGTTTTGTGGGTGAGTGTGATATGTGGTATTAATGTGTTGTGTGCTGTGTGTGCGTGTGCTCTGCTCTGGTTGTGTGTGTGTTGGAGGAGTGTGTGGTGTGTGTATTTTGTGGGGGGTGGTGTGTGTGCTGTGTGTTGTGTGTATTGTGTTTGTGGGTGTGTGCTGTGTGTGGTGTGTTTGATATGGTGTGTGTGTGTTGTGTGTTGTCTCTGTGTGGTATATTGTTATGTGTGGTGTCTGGTGTGTTTGTGGTGTGGTGTATATGTGGTGTGGCGTGTGTGGTGTGTAGTTTGTTTTGTGGTGTGTGTAGTATTTGTGTGTTGTGTGTGGTGTTTGCATTGTGTGTGTGGTGTGCGGTGTATGTGGGGGATATGCTGTGTTGTGTTTGTGTGTGTATGTGGTGTGTGGTATTGTGTTCATTGTGTTTAGTGTGTGTGGTGTGTGGCGTTTGTTGTGTATAGTGTGTCGTATGTGACTGTTGTGTTTGTGTGGTGTGTTGTGTGTGTGGTGTATGTGTGTCTGTGGTCTGTGGTATGTTGTGATGTGTGGTGTCTGGTGTGTCTGGTGTGTGTATTTGGTATGTGGTGTGTTTGTATGTGGTGTTTGGTGCTGTTTGGCGTGGTGTATTGTGGGGTGTGAGCTGTGTGGTGTGAGTGGTGTTTGTTGTGTGTCTGTGGTCTATGTGTGTGGTGTGTGGTGTTTGCGTGTGGTGTGTGCTTTGTCCCTGGCTGTCCCTCTGGAGGCTGCGCCCGCCTGGCCTGGCCTTACCTCTGGACACCTCGGGCCGCTGGGCTCCTGCAGGGGAGAGTGCTGGTCAGCCGGCGGCCCGCCCTGCCCGCGCCCCTCAGCTCTGCAGCCCGCGGCCGCCCAGGCGGAGGGACAGTGGCGGGTGACCGCAGGCCGGGGCCGGGGGGAGCAGCTTCCTGAGACTCAGACTCGAGGGGACCCCTCTGGGGGGGAGCCGGGACCCCCATGTGTGTCCCCCTCGCTGGACAGTAGCCTCTGCAGCCGGAGGCCCCAGCAGGGCCGGCAGCACTGGGGTGCCTGTTGGTGGGAGGCCCCCAGGGTGCCGGCCTTGGGGTAGGGCTGCCAGCGGGTCCCCAGGACAGCCCCCTCACCCCATCTTGGAGGCGGGGGTGCGCAGCTGCTCCCCCAACCCCTCGGCCGGGCGGAGGGGTAACCAGCCCCGGGGCAGGGAGCGGGGGGCCGAGCCAGCGTTTCCCAGGGGCCAGACCCCATTCTCCGGCCAGACTGGCATGTGGGGGCCCTGGGCCGGGGGTGACGACAGCAGTGGTGGAGCCTTAGCCGGCCGGCTGCCCAGCGGCCACCCTGCGTGCTCCAGCCCCTGGCTGGCCTCCGGGGCCTGCTCACACACCCCTGCCTGGACGCCCTTCCCTGGTCCCGGCAAGTCCATTCTGTCTTAATCGTAATTGGAAGGCCACCTCCTCCAGGCAGCCCTCCATGTGTGCCGGGAGCCTCACCGCTCGTGAGCGCCCCGGCGCCTCGCCCCGCGTGGGCTCTGCCTCTCGCCTCACCTCCGGGCCCCGGAGCTCCAGGAGGGACCCCGGGAGCTGCTGTGGAGGCCCGGCTGGCCAGGAGGGGCCGTTGGAGACCCGCCGCGGTGAGGCGGGCGCCGGGAGGGCTGGGGGAGGCGCAGCCCCGCTCCTGCAGCTGTGGGCTCAGCCGCTGGGGTGCAGAGGGCAGAGCCGGGCGGGCGAGCCGCGGGGACAGCCTCCAGCCTCTGCCCACGGCTGTGGGCGCCGTGCAGGCTGCGGGCTCTGCTTTGGCAACGACCTGGATTGCTCAACCACGGCGCAGACGGCACTGCACCCCAGTGGAGGTGGGCTCCCCCAAAGGAGGCTTTCTGCTGGCTCCAGGAGGCCCCAGGCACTCCCCCGCCCGCCCCCCGGAGCCCTGTCTGGTGGCCCGGGGTGACCCGGCCAGGCCCTGGGGTGAGCCCAGGACAGCAGGTGAGCTGCCCCGGACGGCCCAGCCCGCCCGCAGGGTGCGCCAGCTGTGGGGCGCCCTGACCCCGGCCCAGGCTTGGGGGGACCGGCGGGGGACCCCCCACTCCTCCCCGGCCCCATCAGCCTGCCCAGAGAGCTGCGGGGAGGTGGCGGGCAGCGGACCAGAGCCCGGCCCAGGACGGTGGGGAGGGGCAAACCGGCCTCGCCGCCTGGGGCCCGGCCCGGCCCTCACCTCCAGCCGCCGCCGCGTCCCGGTGGGGGCGTCTGGGGGGCTCCCTTCCAGCCCAGGAGGCCCCCACGGGGGCAGAGGGGACTGCCCTGCACCCCCAGGGGAGGCCAGCGCGGGGGCTGGGCGGGCCGCACTCACCCACGCACAGCAGCAGCAGCAGCAGCAGGGCCGGGCCCAGCAGCGGCCTCATGGTGCCGGGCCGGGGCCGGGGTGGCGGGAGCTTGGAGGGCAGCGCCAGGCCAGGCGCGGCTCCATGCCGTGGGGTTTTATGCCCGAGCTGAGGGCCAGCCCTGCTATGTGGCCGGACCTGTCCACCCAGCCGGCCCAGCTGCTTCCAGCAGGAAGGAGGTGCCCCAGAGCTCAGCTCCTCCGTGCCCTGGCCCTGAACCCCCTGAACCCCAGCCCGGCCCTGCCCTGGCACGGCGTGGGGGCTCGGTGCCAGCGGTGCCGATGGGGAGCTGCTGGCCGCGGCTCTGCCCGCTGACCACAGGCCGGGTGGGCCGGCTCGGGGCGCCTGTGTCCTCCCTGTGTCCGTCCCTCCGTCCTTCACTCGCGTTTACTGAGCGCCTGCCGCGGACCCCGCATGGCCAGCGAGAGCCCAGGCCCGGCCCGTGCTTAGGGAACGATCGGGAAGGAGCTGGGATGTGGGGTGCGGGTCCCCAGGGAACCCCAGCGCGCCTCGCAGGCCACCTCCAGGGAACGGGCGCACGGAGCGCCCCCGCGGCCCGCGGCCCGCCGGGGTCCCCGCAGAGGGCGTCGCGGAACCGCGGGGGCGGGGCGGAAGCGGATGACCACGCGGCCCTGCCCTGGGCGGGCCCGGGCTCCGGCGGCGGCCGCGGAGCAGCTCGGGGAGGAAGTTATTTGGGGCACGGGGCTGACGTCAGAGCCGGGAGTCGGGGCTCGCGGCCCCGCCCGCCAGCCAGGGGGTCCGGCCGGGGGCAGACCACGCCGGGCCTGCCTCAGTTTCCCCTCCTGCGCACGGGTGCGCGCGAGGACTGGGTGTGCCCCAGAGCCCCCCGGTTCCCCCCGCCCTTTGACCCGGGCCTGCCGCGCCCGCTCGGGCGACGCTGCCCTCTAGTGGCCGCGGGCAGCAGCGCCCTCGCCGCGGCGCCCGCTCTCCTGCGACCCGGGCTCCCGCCGCCCCAGCAGCCCAGCGACGGGCGGGGCGTCACCGCGAATCTGGGCAGCCGCCTTGTCAGTCTGCGCCCCCGGCCCCGTCCCCCCCAGCGCGCTTCCTCTGGCGCTCTGGGCCCGACACTGGGGGTGACCCCAGCAGGCTCCTCGGAGGGGCGGCCCTGGCTTGGGGGGAGAGCCCCCCAGCTCCCCGGGAAGTGAGCCCTGTCCCTGAGCCAGTGTCTGGGGCTCCGGGGCCGGTCCCCCACTTCGGGGCTGCCAGTGTCTTGTGGCCGCGTCTTCCTCTCGTGCCTCCCCCAATCTTCGCCTTTGTTTCTTGCTTTCAAAACCAGTTTTTCCACCTGACATCTAAGGGCGGCGCTTTCTTAAAATCAAGGAGGCAAAGGAGGGCATGGGAGGCCGGCTCCGCGGGCTCACCCAGAGGGGTCCAGAGACGCAAGTGTCTTTTTTTTTTTTTAAGATTTATTTATGTGTACAAGGTGGGGTGCAGGCCAGAGTTGGGGGGTGAGAGGACTCCCCAGAGACAGAGTGGGGAGCAGAACTGGCGGATCCACTGAGACACACTGCTGAGGGGAGCAGCGGGGAGACGGGAGGGGTCTGCCGTGCCCTGTAGGAAGCTCCCCCGGGATCCGTGTGCACAGTGCTGCACTTAACCCCTGCACCCCCAGGGAAGCCCTCAAGTGTCTTTTTTTTTAGATCAATCCCTTAAAAAAAAAAGTAGAAATGGGCATTGACCAACTCTGGGAGGGGGTGTTTGGTGATGTTGGACGTCACAGGTGACATCACAAAAGAAAAGAGATGTGGCCCCCAAACTGAAAAACAAGAAAATTGGCCTCCAAATAAAAAGACCGACCACAGGAACATGTTCACGGGATTCTGGCCAGATGCGGAGTCCAGGGCGCCGGCCGAGGGCCCAGCAGCGGTGGCCATGGGGGAGCTGCCGGCTCGTGGCCTTGCTGAGAAATGTGCAGCTGCAGCTCCGATGAATGGGGCTCGGCCGGCGGGGCCGTAGCTCGCAGGGAGCGGCCAGCAAGCCCCTCGCCAGTCTGCGGCCTCAGCCTTGGAAAACGGCTGTTCCTTGGGCTGGACAACTTCGCTGCTGGGAGTCTGTCCAGGAGGAAAATCCTAAAGAGGGAAGAACATTAAAGTGTCATGCAAAGTTTGTATCTGCAAAACCAAACAACCTCCAACAAGCCAAAACTCATTGGGTGACGGCAGGGGCGAGGGCGCGGAACAGAGGGCACGGGAGAGACCACACCAAGGCGGGGGGCAGCAAGGGGCCCTCCGGGGCTGAGAGGGGAGACTGCGACGGTGACGGCTGTGGGGGCAGCACACGGCCTCAGCAGTGACGCCCAGAGGGAGAGGCCCAGCGGGCTCAGCAGCGACTGGCTGAGGCTGGAGTGTGGCCATGTGGTCATTTCAAAAGCAAGTGACAGGAGGTGGCCTCCCCGGGGGCCAGGTTAAGTCTCAGCGCCGTCTCCACTATGGTACAGCCTGAGTTTGCCTGAGTTCGATCCCCTGCCAGGGAGCGTCCCCCAGGGCGCAGCAGACCCCTCCCTCTCCCCACTGCCCCCTCAGCAGTGTGTCTCAGTGGATCCGCCCCTTCCGCTCCCCACTGTCTCTGGGGAGTCCTCTCACCCCCCCCACCTCTGGCCTGCACCCCAGCTCTTTTTTTTTTTTTTTTAAAGATTTATTTGTTTATTTATGCATACAAGCTGGGGTATAGACCAGAGGTGTGGGTTGGTGAGAGGATTCACCAGAGACAGAGAGGGGAGCAGAATAGGCGGATCAATGGAAATACACTGCTGAGAAGAGCAGCGAGCGAGGCAGGAGAGGTCTGCTGTGCCATGTGGGAAGCTCCCTGGCCGGGTATCGAACTTGTGCTGCAGTGGTTCTGGATAGCTTTATTGCCGTGCTTAACCCGTTGCGCCACCAGGGAGGCCCTGCACCCCAGCTCTTGTGTGCATAGATAAATAAATCTTAAAAAAAATTTTTTTAAATCGTTTCAAACTTACAGTGAAATTGCAAGAAAACACAAAGAGCCCCTCCCACGTGCCTTTCACTTACCTGCAGCAACTGTGGGCGCCCTGGCGCCGCGCCCCACTGCGCTTCCTAACCCCGAAAGGCTCCAGAGTCGCTGACAGTCACTGGCAGGGAGCTTACTACTTTGTGTGCCAGTGCCTTTTAAATTTCCCAGCCCTTGGGACCGGCCATTTTCTGTGCCACCACACGGATGGTAGAAGCATCAATAAAACACACACAACTCCTGAACTCCTGGATATTAAAAAAACTGTAATATCTCTCATAAAACACCTTACACTCTCACCAAAACAATGTGTAAAGCTTCTAGACTGAGCAAAATCAAAGAAATAGCTCCTAATAGTTCCAAATAAACCCACCGTGGCGTGAAAAACCGGAGACCAGATGAACACGTATTGATACGTGAGCGGCCACCTGAGACTGGTGACAAAGACACGTACTAATACGTGAGCGGCCCACAAAGTGTTAAGAGGGATGTGATTCTACAATCTAAGGCTTTCCTCAAATTTCCCCACCTTTTCCGATGACGTGTATTATAGCAAAAGCAAAACAGAAGTTGTTTTGTTCTGTCCAGAGTGACATCGGGTGCGCAGGAATCCGGCTCTCACCGCGGAGAGTCCCGGCAAGTCGGCTCCTTGTCTGTCTTATGGACAGGCCAGACCGGCTTTTTGAGGGTGCCAGTTTGGTCAATTCTTTCATTTTTGGATTGTCTGATGATTCCTCAGCGTTTGTTAGCGCGGCCAGGTGACGCTGTGCTTTCCCGAGTCAGCCGTCAGGAGCCAGGGCCTGTGCCGTGCCGCGCGCCATCTTGATGGCGGTTAGGGCGATACCTGACAAGCTTCCCTTTTTAAAAAAGTCTATGTGTACAAGAGCTGGGGTGCAGGCCACAGGTGCGGGGGTGAGAGGACTCCCCAGAGACAGAGTGGGGAGCAGAACAGGCGGATCCACTGAAATCCACTGCTGAGGGGGCAGCGGGGAGACAGGAGAGGTCTGCAGCGCCCTGTGGGAAGCTCCCCGGCCTGGGATCGAACTCGCGCTGCAGTAGCTGCCAATACCTTCATAGGCTGAGACTTAACCCCTGCGCCCCCAGGGAGGCCCCTCAAATGGCAGTTGTTTTCAAATGCGACATGATTTCCAAATAAGAAATGTAAAAGGAAATTCCCAGGCTGGGGGCTGGTCAGCGTCGGGCTTCAAGACGGGGCGTAGCCCGCTCTCTGATGACAACGAGCTGTCGGGGAGAGCAGGCCTCCGCCCGCGGCCCCCGACAGAGCCTCTCCAACCTGGACTGCTAATGGAGGCCAAGCAAAACACACGCTGACCCAAATGCCTAGGGAGAATGAGTTAAAATTTCACAAAAATATTGTTAAAAACAAATGTCACCCCACAGGCTCCCCTGGGCTCCCCTCACCTTGCGGCGATCACACCCTGAAAACTCGCAGGGCTGGAGCTGCCATTCAAGGCCCCCGAAACATCTACAGAGGAATTGTGTTTAATGGCGTCGGCATTTCGATGATGTTTTAATAGGGGTTTATAAATTTTATGGTTGAATTAAAACGGTGTCAGTCAACACCGTGCGCTAACTGTGGGTGTGTGGGTGGGCGCTCACACCACGCCCAGTCTCAGCACGGCTGGGGGACCTTATTAGAGGCAGGGTCACTGCACCCACAGCAGCTGAGTTTAGAGGTCACCCTGGAGAAGGGCGGCGTTACCAGACCCGACTGTGGCCTTATCAAAAGAACCTTGTGGGGTTCTGGAGTTGAGTCTCCGGCTGTCACCACCACAGCCAGAGTGTGACCCCTGCCAGGGAGCTTCCCACAGGGCATAGCAGAACCCTCCTGTCTCCCCACGGCCCCCTTAGCAGTGTGCCTCAGTGGATCTGTTACAGGGCAACCCCGATATAAATGGAGTGCCTAACTGTGGGTTCTCACCCATGCGCTTAGAAAGGAGTTATAATAAGATCAATTGCAGGCACTCACAAAAAGTTTAATAAAAGGTTTATTTACAAAAAAGGAAGGGAAATAAAAAATGAATAACTCAGGGACGAAAGAGGAGAGAGAGAGAGATAAATCTGCAAACACGTCCTACCAGATCCGAAGAGCTAGAAACCCCCAACGGCACGCTGTAGGCCGGCGAGAAGCCGAGCGAGCCCCAAGGTCCAAAACTCTGGTTATAGACCCAAACTGGCTGCTTAACTCCACCCCTCAGTTCCCAGCAATCCTCTCTCCGGGATGACGATGGGATTAAGGGGCTTGGAGCCCTTGGTGTCTTGGATCTCTTTGGTCTGAGGTGGGGTCCATAAACCTATCTGTGGAGTTTGTTGCAGACCTCCTTTTCCCCCCCAACAGATGCGCCTGTTCTGCTCCCCACTCTGTCTCTGGGGAGTCCTCTCACCCCACACCTCTGGCCTGCACCCCAGATCTTCTACGAAGTAAATGAATATTTTAAAAGAACTTCAGACACAGGCAAGGAGGGAGGGTGCGCGTGGGCAGCAGAGGTCAGGCTGACCCCCAAGCTGAGCACAGCCACTGGCCACAGTGCGGCCTAGCCCTGGCGAGGAGCCGCCGGGCGGGTGAGGGGCGGGGGGCAGGGGGCAGGGGTCAGTCCTGGGACGCCAGGGCCCAAGTGTGCAGCCGAACGTGCCCACGTCTCTGCGGTGTGAGCGGCTCCGCGCCGGCCACTCCAGCAGACTCCCGCGATACCCACGGACCACGTCACAAAGTGGAACTGAACTTGATACCGGGCAAAATGGGGCTTCAGAATTGCCAAAGGCAGTGCCCAAATTGTTTATTGGTCACTATCTTGGTTCTGCACCCGCGTGCACAATTGCAAGACTACTCAGGCTTAGGGAACAAGAACAATGGGATTTATTTAACAAACAGGGAAAAAGCACAGAAGTCAACATATGGCCGTTTACCTTACTTAACGCAATGTCCAGTCCTTCAAGTCCCAGGAAAGTAACAAAGGTGGCGTCTTCCCGCCACTGCTGAGGTGGAGCTGCTCTTCCAAACAACAGGCCACGTTTCCAAAATGGCGTCTTCCTGCTTCTGCAGACCGCAACAGCCAGAGTGTGGGCCCGTTCCCACTCACCAGGACGACACAGGACACAACTGGAGATGCTCCCGGAACTGCCGTGCTGCCCCAGCACAGCACCAGGCCAGCAACACTGCAAACAGCAACTGCAGCGGCCAGACGGCCCCCAGACTGCACTCGCGCATTTCAGGAAGGCGCAGCAACGGTAGATGCTGAAACCACCCTGGAGGACGCTGGCCTCCTGGTGTCTGTCTGTCCTTGCCCTTGGCTCACCCAGCATGGCCGATTCTCGGGTGTAAAGCCAGGTCTGGCTTATCCCAACCCCAACTCAAAGTTCCCACCAGGACACCTTCACGGGGGAAGCCCAGCTGCTGTCCTCGGGGCGCGCTGCCCAGGCTGTGGCGGTTGGAGAAAGCCGGGGAGGGCCAAGCAGAGTCGCGAGGCCCCAGAGAGCAGGTGAGCGCCACCGCCCCCCGCCCCCCCAGCTCCCTGAGTCCAGCAGGGCCCTCTGTCCCAGCACTCTGTCCCTGGCAAGGGGTGGACTCTGAGGGGCGCTGGCCGTGCGGGGCTGATGTCCGTGACGCCAGTGTCCAGGCAGCCCTTGCAAAGCTACCCGCGGGGCCGCCGAGCCAGGCTGGTGTGAGGCCCGTGCGTCCTCGCGTCCTACTCCCTCCAGACGCCCACCCCAGGAATGGGCGGTAAGATGCAGCAGTCGGGCCTCCCTGGTGGTGCAGCGGCTAAACGCTGTGCTGTGGAGCTGTGGGCAGCGGCGACGCAAGTTTGATCCCCGGCCGGGGAGAGTCCCACATGGTGCGGCAGACCTCTCCTGCCTCACCCGCTGCTCCCCTCAGCAGTGTGTTTCTGATCTGCCCGTTCTGCTCCCTACTCTGTCTCTGGTGAACCCTCTCGCCGCCCCACGCCTCTGGCCTGCACCCCAGCTTGTGTGCATAAATCTTTTTTAAAAAATGATGCAGCAGTCACTGAGGAAGGGTGAAAGTCGAGTATTGACTGCTTTAATATAATTTACTTTTAAAAAAAAAGATTTATTTATGTCTACAAGCTGGGGTACATGCCAGAGGCACGGGGTGGGGAGAGGGTTCGCCAGAGACAGAGCGAGGAGCAGCACAGGCAGATCAGAAACACACTGCTGAGGGGAGCAGGGCGAGGCAGGAGAGGTCTGCCGCACCATGTGGGACTCTCCCGGCCGGGCGTGGAACTCGCGTCGCTGCAGCCCACAGCTCCACAGTGCAGCGCCCGACCGCTGCGCCACCAGTGAGGCCCCTAATATAATTTGCTTTTATTAAAATTAGTTTAATCCACGCCTAAATCTTGATGACACCTATGACTTGTTTAATGGTAGGTTTCTGGAATTCCATTTTTAATAAGGGCTTTAAAGCGGAATGACTGCGACGAGCACCCAGCCCGCACAGCTCTTGAAAATGGGAACCACCGGCGCCTCAGCCCAGCGGGGCCCAGCAGGCCGCCGTCCCCCCCTTTTGGGGGCTCAGGGACGCGGGGACCCTGCGGGGCCTGGAGGCCCGGGCGCCCCAAAGCCGGGCGGCCGCAACCCCCCCAGGCGGCCACTGCGGGGCGACACGCGCGGCGAGGCGGAGGCGCCCCGCGGGCAGGGCCACCGCGCTCCAGCCATTCCCGGCGCGCTCGGCCCAGCTGGGCCCGGCCCGTCGCGGAAGGAGCGTCCCGGAGGCGACCGGTCCTGGAAAGCGCGTCCCGCCCGCCGTCCCACGTGTCCCTGGGCGCCAAGCCCCCAGCAGCCCCCGCGGCCGGAAGTCGGGCCTCCCCGACGCTTCCCGGCACACCTCGCGCGGAGCCCGCACTTCCGGGGCTGGGGTGCCGCGGCGCGTCTGCGGAGGTGGCTGGCGTCATCTGTGCGCGCCGCTTCTCGAGGCGCCCCCGCCCCTGAGCACGCGGGGCTGGTGTCCGCGGCGGGCCCGAGGCCCCCGGGCGGCAGGCGCGTTCCGCTGGTCTCCGCCGGCCTGTGGGCTCCCCGCGGGGCTGCACCCCGCTGCCCCCACCGCGGCGGAGGGGGCGAAGCCGGGGCGCGCTGCAGCCCTTGAGCCGCCGCAGGTTCTCGTCCCAGCCGTGGAAAGGAGTTCGCACACGCTTTACACAAGTGAGCAGAGACAGGCAAACTTTGTTTTAGAGCGTAAGGAAAAGTACGAGAGTAAAGGAAAGTTATTTAGAGGGCGGCAGTAAGGACGCCCAGGTGCGCTGGCCGTGGAGGGGCGAGGAAGCCCGAGGGCCTGCGTCTGGGGGTTTTGAACCTTTTTTTGTTGTTCTAAAATCTCCTCGGTCCTTTTTGTGATTGGCTCTCTCCCCTAGTGGCCGTCCTCCGG
>PVIJ01003926.1:30984-126354 GCA_004024925.1 Scalopus aquaticus | reverse complement strand
TGCGCCGCGGGGAGGCCCTAATTTACTATTTTTAAGAATTGTTTTTGTTCTTATGATTGTCAACTATTTTAGCAATTCATAGTACAAAAGGAACAATAAAACAGATATGTAACATGAAAGTTTATTGCATCTTAACTTTATGATTTTATTCCTTTTCCCATTTTTAATGAAAGTAAATTCCTGCTAGAGTTGATGGCTTTAATCACAGTTAAATAAAATTTACATCAGTATACTACATGAACATAGATTCAAACATCCCCAACAGTTTGTTCCCAAACCAAACCCGAAATATATAAAGAGAATTACACACCATGACCAAGTCTAATTTATCCAGAAATTTAAGGACAGATTAAATATTCAAAAACTAAGGCACGCTGTCTGATCCCACATAACAAAGTAAAGGAGGCAGCTCTTCTGCCTACCTACCTCTTCTGCCTGGAAGGCGCCCCTCCTTCCTCTTTTCCTTTCCTCAATAAATTTGCCTTGTGCCGATGGAAAAAACAAAAAACCAACCAACCAACCCCGCCCCCCCAAAAAAACCAATATAAAGGAAAACAACCACAAGATCATATTGGTTAGTACAAACATGTGACTCATTCATTACTCCAAAAACAAAAACCCATTCAGTAAACTAAAAATATAGCTAAGCTTCCTCATTTGGATACAGAGCACAAAAGTCCTTACAGACAACATGATATTTAGTGTGGAAAGACTGAAAGCTTTTCCCTAAGATCAGAAAGCTTTTCCCTAAGATTTGGATCTATTGGTATTTTTGAATTATGTTCAGTATAACTTTGATAAGAACCTAATTAGATAGCTTAAGAGAATAGAGCACACAATGCAGAAACAAATATAGTAAATGGTAGTTAAAAGGTAAAAGATAAAAAGGTAAAAAAGATAAAAGTTAAAAGATTAAAAGATAAAATAAAACATCTAGAGAAATCTTGGATTAATGACTTTAGTAAATGCTATCTTTTGGGAGAAAACAGATCCGTATATCACACAATATATTATAGTTATTCAAGTAATTCATGGCCTAAATATAAACATAAGGCATTACAGGCACTAGACAGAAATGTTAAATATAACACAAGCCATTCCAAAAGAAAGATTTGACTACATGACAGTTTCACAATTTCAAGAGAACCAAAGGATTCATCAACAAAGATGGAAGTAAAGAATTAGGAGAAATAACTACATATATAAAGCAGAGGCAAAAATCAATGTGACAAGGGGTCCTTCAATCAATAAAAAGACAGACACCCCAACAGAAACTGTATAGCATGCATTAACAGGCATCTCCCCAGGACAACACAGTGCATGTGAACATATAAAATTGTGTATTTCTTTCCTTTCTGGGATATGAAGTATAATTTAAAAATAGTGAAGTCAGTAAATTGTCAAATAGATGCAAACTGATTATATTCACTGTTGTTATAGGTTAGAGAAATGGGCATTCTAGTCTCTTGGTAGGATTGTATAAAGTGGGTCAGTACAATTGTAGTATTATTAGACAGTATATAACATTTGAAATATATTTTTATAACCCAGAAGTCTTATTGAAAATTCTTTTAAAAAAGTATTAGCATAACACCTTAATGATATATTCCTAACCTATATTATAGAAGTTTCTTTCCTTAAAAAACTTAAAAACAACCCACATTAATAAAAATGGTTGTGGCTAAATAATGTATTCCCATATTTTTGATGACTGTGACATATTTTAAAGCATAAGGAGCTCTGTGTGATCATTTCCTAAGTATTTATGTTTTACCATGTATGTTTAGTTTGTGGGGGAAATCCAATTTCCAAAATTGGAAATTAAGTTCAAAATTAGAAATAGAGTTAATTCAAACATTCCAAACCCAGAAACTATGAATAAATAGAAATAAGAGCCTAGATATCACTTACCTTGAAACCTGAGAAAGAGAAACTGGTATAATTTTATACCAGCAAGTTCCCAAAGAGAGAAAACGTTTCTCAGTTCAGTAACCTTGACCATGTTACAGTAATCTGCATGTAACTTTTCCATCATAAAATATAATGTATAGGCATGAATTAAAATAAAACACTAAAGGGAAGAAGGATCTTGCTTTAACTTTATCACTCAAGGTAACCACATCCAGGGCATTACTTTATCTTTTGACAGCGTCCTAATTATTGTCGTTAAATGGGTGTTAGCTGGTATAATTATAATTCTTAACTTTCCATGGATGAAAGACACTTGGGAGAGATCTTAAAACTCTACGAAGTTTTCTGACAGTTGCCTATGGACACTGAAGCAAACACTTACATGCAAGGAGTTCAAAATATAAAAGTCCACCTTAAGTGCCAGGTATAAAAACCCAGAGCTGAGATTCACAGCAGATAAGAGCTTTCCACTAAGCGGAGTGAACTGAAAACTTACGATTAAAACAAAAAATGGTGGTGGTGGTGGGGAAGAACAAAAATGAAAATCATGGCAGCAAAGAATGGTGCTCAAGAACCTGAGAGGAAATTCTATGGCTATAAATGTTGGAGGAAATTCAGCCCAGTAGTGTAAGAATCAAGAGTGAATGAAAACTTGAGTACAGGGCCTCCCTGGTGACGTAAGGGTTAAGTCTCAGTGCTATCTCGCTATAGCCATAGTGGCTGCTCCCTTAGCTGGATCCCAGGCCAGGGAGCTAACCCACAGGTCTCAGCAGACCTCTCCTGTCTCACCTGCTGCTCCCCTCAGCAGTGTATTTCAGTGGATCTGCCTGTTCTGCTCCCCACTCTGTCTCTGGTAAATCCTCTCACCCCCCCCCACCCCGCCCCTCTGGCCTACACCCCAGTTCTTCTATGCATAAATGAGTAATTAAATCTTTAAAAAAAAAACAAACCGTAATATAATCCACAGGTGGATGATGACTGCAAAGGAGTCTGCTTGAGTGTGACTTGTGACTGTAAATGTTTTTTGTTCCATCTGGTACTGTTTTCTTACTGTGCCAGTACTTGCTTACTCAGCCAGGAAATGAGCCTTCAAATATGTAAAGACACATAGAGATAACAACGGAGGCCTGCAGGCAGACCATCTTTTTAACCCCCTATTGTGTCATCTACTAGTTTTATGAATATCAGCAATTTATTAACTGCTCTGTATCTCAGTAAACTTGAAATAATCATCATACCTGCTCCATAGTGTAAAGATTGAATATTTGTTACTCAATTTTTCCAAAATTTCATGAGAGCTCTGATAACGTGGGTAGGTTTTTTTCTTTTCCTGTTTGTTCTTAAGCATTGTGTAAGGGGAAGTCTTTTCTTATTATCTTTATCATTTGGTGTGTCAGTATCAGCAAAAGGGAATAAAAAACCAAATATTACAGTAGGTAGGTTTATTAAACCCTGTTATTCTTTGGAAGAACCTTCTAAGAATAAGTTAGGAAGCTACTTCCCCAGTGGGCAGACAAAATATGACACTTAAACAATTGAAAAAATGAGCTATTCAGAATTTTTAAATGTCCTCAAAGTCACATGTGATTTCTTAGCAGGCTGTTACCAATTTCCCTATTTAAACTATCTTTATATTTATTTTTGATAATTAGTTTTATTTCTCATTGTCAAATCATGCGTGCTTTATTCTAAATCTGTCTAATATAAAACGAAAGAATGAATGAGTGAAAAAAAGAAAGACAAAACACTCATACTTGAACAGGGAATATAAGAACCCATTAATAACATTTTGGTGAATTCTTCTGTCATGTTTGACAGATTTTACGGGTTTAAAATAAGTTAGGACAGTGTACACCTTTGTTTAAAATTATATAAATACTTCTCAAAGTTTTTTTTTTAATATTAAAAAACCAGGACCTCCTTGGTGGCGCAAGGGGCTAACACTCAGCACTATGAAGCTGTCCGCAGCCACTGCAGCATGAGTTCGATCCCCAGCCAGGGAGCTTCCCACATGGCACAGCAGACCTCCTCTGTCTCACCTGCTGCTCCCCTCAGCAGTGCATTTCAGTCAGTCTGCCTGTTCTGCTCCCCACTCTGTCTCTGGTGAATCCTCTTACCACCCAACTCCGCCACACCTCTGGCTTACACCCCAGCTCTTGCATGCATAAATAAATAAATCTTAAAATATATATATATTTATATATATTCATAGATACAAAATAAAAGTTATTCAAAACAGTAAAACTTTAAGTAAGAAATAAAAGTTACAGCCACATGGTCCTGATACCGGGCAGCAAGGGGCAATGAAACCGGCCAAGAACACTGCCCAAATAGTTTACTGTCACTGTCTTGAGTTCTTCACCGGCTGGCACAATTGCAAGACTACTCAGGCTCAGGGAACTACAACAATGGGAATTATTTAACAAGCCAGGGAAAAACAAAGAGTTTCTGAGGCCATTTACCTCATCTGAAGTAGTGTCCAGTGTCTTCAAGTCCTAAAGATGGCGGCTTCTGGCCACTGAGGTCAGGGAGCGGCTCCCTCCAACATTAGGCCACGCCCCCAACATGGCGCCTTCCTGCCACTGCCGACCTGGAGCACGTGGCAGCCTCACTATAGGCTGGGTTCCAACGCAGGAAGACAACAGAACACAACAGGAGATGCTCCTGGGGCTGCCGAGATGCCCCAGCAAAGCAGCAGAGCAGCGACACTCAAAACCGCAGCTGCAGCGGCCGAACAACCCGACAAACGGCCACACTCGCAGCTCAGGGAGGCGCCGACTCCGGGTCTTTGCCTTCCTGGCTAGGCTGTAACAGCAGCAAAAGCTGGAACAGTTTCAGTTGCTTGGCTACTTGTAAAGCCTCCAAAATTTTTCTCTCTGATGTTGGCTGCTGGAGGCCCACAACAGCGTTTTGGAAGATCGGAGTGGTGGGGGCAGAAATTGCTGATCCCAGAATCCCAGAAGATCTGAAAATGCTGAAATCCCCAAAGCTCATCTGGAACACTGAATGCCAGGGGCTGCTTCTGCAGTCCCTTATATTTCTTATCAGAGCCTCACTCCAAAATGCTGTACTTTTTAGCATTTTCCCTGGGGCTTCCATCCTACCAGAACCCACCTCCAGGGGGCGCCACCAACAGTCTGCCTTCAGCCACGGGTTACAGTCCAATGCAAGTAAACACACACTTGTAATCCCTCCTCCTGAGGATTAGCCTGAGTGATTCTTTCTGGGAACTGAGCAATATGTGTCACTCCCTCCAAGACCCACCAGGTCAGCAACAATGTGGTCGCGGTGGTTCCTGCCAAAGCCAGTGCTCAATGCAGATTCCAGGAGGTGAAAAGCCAGTTTCCATGGAGATAAACGGTATCCTCCTGGCAGCTAATGGCAGCATATTCTGACTCTCAGATAATGTGGTATTCAGGCTGGCTGTTTGAAGTGAAAGCACGGAAAAATGTGCTTAAAGCTCTGTTTTGAAGTTGTAGCATTAGCACAGGGAAGAGGACAGGATAGGGCCCTGATTAGGGTACGATACAGAGAGGAAACTCTTAGAGGAATATGTGGAGAGGTGTGATTGACCCTGGGATGGCAAAACTAGGGCTGTGTTACTGTACTTTCCAAAAATATGTGCTCACCATTCCTCACATAGACACACACACATTTCCATGGTATTGCAGGCTATCAATGGAATGATTTTAATTCATCTTTGCTTTGATAAAGGGCAAAGCAATTGTAAACAAGGTGACTTATGCAGAGACAATGTGCATTGTCAGAATGTGAAGTGTGTGTGTATGTGACTGTCCTCCTCTGAAACTTACTTAGGGTAATGCAGATTCAGGTAGATTTTATAGTGTTGCTGATGCTTCATATGGACATCTGAAGATAGATAGGCATTCAAGAGGTGGAGACTGGAAAATAATACTTCAAAAACAGAGAAAGCTGAACAGAATTACACTGAAGAGTTCAGACCAGGACTGATAAACATGGGAAAACTAGTATATATGGACTGTTGCAAATATGCTTATGTGAGGGAACAAGAATGGAAATAAGTCTTGGGACCAGCCTTTAAATTCCAGTGTGGGTCACGAAGGATTACTAAGCCTTGGACAGGCAATCTCCTCCTACTTATGTTCTATTAAAAACTCAGCTGTAAGAGAAGTGATTCAAACCATGACATTTAAGTTTATAGATAGTCATCTTAGAAATAACTGGAAGAGTAGAGTGTATCTGAACCAAAGAAACTTAACGTTTCTGCCAGTTTGTGAGAAAAACTGTATAAAGAGCATAATAAGGGTGAATTTCATCCACCCACTATAGTAAATTCTTAGAGAGTGTACAAGCTGGATTCAGAACATTTTTCTCCAAAAGTTGGCCATTAGAAAGAAGGGTAATGTGTGAAACAGCTCAAAAGTGACAAAATGTAGTAAGATAAGTCATTTCAGTTGGATGCATTCCCAGTTTTCAAGCAATTATGTCACTCTTGAGTAAGATTTTAAAACATTTTTGAATGGACTATCCTCCCTAGAGTATAGATTTTATTCTGAGAAAGGCTATTTGGCATTTGATACCTACTGACTCACCAAATATTGTTGAATTACTTTGGACCATGGGGGTGGGGATCATCCATGAGGAATGAGGACTTAGAAGTTAAGTCCATTTAGATTTTATTTCTCTCAGAAAGTGACTTGACTTACTGCTAATTAGAAGTATTTAGGCTAAGTAATAAATGACAATATTTGCTTAAAAGGTAGAGGTGAGGTGTTTTGTAGAGTGGTGAACAATGTCTAGAGAAATTATCACCAGTAAGGTATTTTTTAGGCTGCTTATTTTAAGTTGCTTCCTAAAATATATACACCAAAAGTCACAATTGCAACAATAAGAAACCATTTTTTATAAATATTTTGGCTTCTTTAAAATACTTATGCAAATTGTTAACACCTTTGCAGACTACTAACTCAGTGTCTCAGAGAAATGTGGAGCTACAGGTACCTAGTTGACAGCCATAACACGCAAACAACCTGTGGGTCTGAGTAGGCTCATGGACCACCACGTTGAAATACCTAAATTGACATCTTGACTATGAATCTTTACAAATGATTCATTTAAACAGAGATTGCTTTAACCACAGGTAGCTGTTTCCCATTATTCTCGTTTGCAGTTTCTGGATCACCTTAAAGTAACACTTTAATAATGCTTCAATGATTCTGGAAGGTTGAGTTCTCCGCCATAGAAGGGTGGGCATTACATAGTGTTTTTTAAAGCACTGAATTAGTACATCACAGACATTTTGCTGGAACATACATTGGTTTTTGAGGATTCTTTCCCACTATAAAGTAATACACTCACACATTTAAATCTTCAAGCTTGCTGTATACAGTTTCATTCTGCTTGATTTCCATCTAAATCTATCAGTGTGTCATGTTATGGGTGTGCAAAACGGAAGACTCTTTGGGAGAGAGTTTGGCCATTCCTTATAAAGCTAAACATAATGTTAACACATCATGCAACCATCCTGCTCTTTAGTCTTTACCAGATCAATTGAAAACTTCTGTCCTCACAAAATGTGTACTGAATATTTATAGCAGCAATTCATGATTCCCACAAGGCAGAAGCGGCTGAGTCCCCCATGGTGGTCCAAGTACTTTGCCCAGCATAAGGCTAAGTGGATCCTGCCAGTCAGCATCGCAGGGTTGAGGGACACTGAATCGTCCTGTAATCCTTGACTTCTTAGCCAAGAGTAGACCCACCTATGTGGATTTATGTGTCTGTGTGTGTGTGCATGTGATGTAGCATAGTAATGTTAAGATGTTAGGAGAGGAAATTTGATCCAAGGTAAATGAGAACTCTTTTAGTATCAGTCACAATTTTTCTGTAAATCTAAGTGTTCTAAAAAAATTAAGTTTATTTAAGAAATAATGACATACAAAAGCCGTTTTTAGCTGGAGATGTTTATTTTCTTAATTTAAAATTATAGTTTTTCAATTGGATTGCTTTTTTCCTGTGATTTCTTTGGTTGTTTTGTGCTTAGGGCATCCTGCACCCAGTCATCACTGGACAGTTATACACGGCTACCCCCAGGTGCTATTTTAGAGGCTACAGATCCCATAGAATCCAACTTTACTCAGGGGAAATAAAAGGGTGAACGGTGGGTAAAAATTACTAAGTTATTCACTGAAAATACTGAAAAAAAGGGGAGGAGGTAGTAAACATTTGTAATCACTGTTGGCAATACTAGAGAAAGTGCCCTGCCTTATGCCCTTGTTGCAACCCACTTGAAGGACAATTTACAATTTCTATTAATAATTATAATGTAAATTCCTTTTGGGCCAACAAGTCCAACCTCCATGTTCTATCTTGCAGACACACGCCATCCACATCAAGAAATATACAATGTGGGGCCTCCCTGGTGGCGCAGTGGTTAAGCGCTGCGCTGTGGAGCTGCTGGCAGCAGCAATGCGAGTTCGATACCTGGCCAGGGAGATTCCCACATGGTGTGGCAGACCTCTCCTGCCTCGCCCACTGCTCTCCTCAGCAGTGTATTTCCATCGATCTGCCTGTTCTGTTCCCCACTCTGTCTCTGGTGAACCCTCTCGCTGCCCCATGCCTCTGGCCTGTACCCCAGCATGTATGCATAAATAAATAAATCTTTAAAAAAGAAAGAAAAAAGAAATATACAATGTGTTCATTACAGCATTTCTATACAGTATTTGGAAGCAACTTACTCATGTTAGCAAAAGATTAAAAGAAGTTATGATCACACAGTGAAATTCTAGATACTGTTTTAAAAGATCGTGAAGCACCAAATGGCACTACTGTGCCACCAAAAGGCATCCTATGGCTTTACCATCTATTGCTCTATTTCTGTGTGCATAGAAAACATCCCAAAGTACACTTTAAAAAAAAATTAATGCAAGGGATGTGTTTTAGCATATTGTTTTAGAACAGTTTTCTCTGGTGAGAACCTTTATGTTGGAATTAGTTGTTCCTAAGTGCGATTGAGTTTAAACCAGAACCATATAATTCCAAACAGGAGTGAGGCTGAGAACAGGCAATTTCTGACCTGGCATATCCTGGTTTACGTGAGCTTGCAGGGAGGGGAGTGGGTGGTGACTCAAGTGGGGTCCATGTTTCTTCTCAGGAGTCTTTGGATGCCCCGGGCTCTTCCGGCACTGGGGCCCAGGACACCCGGAAAACAGCTAACCATAGAAGCTGCTTTTCGTGGGTGAGAAGACAGGCTTTTCAAGCACCTCTTCACTTCCCTTCCACCCCCTTCATCTTTGGCCAGTGATTTCCAGGCCAGACCTGGCCTGTCCTCTCGGATCCTGCAGGGCAGGACAGAGGGGTGTCACTGGAGGTTCGGGCTCGTTTGTAAATTCCGCACCCTTCTGAACGTCTTCATGCCTGAGAGGTGAGGAGAGGGGTTGGGGGCACTTGACACTGATGTACAGGGGAGACTTCGGGATGCTTATATTATCAAAAATTAGAGATTAGAAAAACACTTTACCCGTTCCTTTTCATTCCATTTGTATTAATTCGGAGACTCAGATACTGCTTTGTGTAGCAGTGGGGGTGTTGGACACAATTGTCCCAAGAGGAAGAAAATAACCACATCTATTGCAAATCAGAAGCAGGACTCCCCCAAGAAGGGCAGGACAGCTAATACCGGCACTTAAGCAATTGGCTACATTAACTTTCTTTGGGGAACCAGGCACATCCTCAAGGCTTACATGAAGTTTCTCCCTTGAAACTACTAACAGGACAACTCTAGGGACAGGACTCAGGGGGAAGTAAATTGAGGAAGAGTGCTCTAAATCTGACTTTTGGGTGTGCTTGGGAATTTAGTTCACACCTATTAAAGCCCTCTCTTTAAAAGGATTCCATAGCTTCCTTCTACTGATTTACTCTTTCTAGTAAAGGCAGTCCTAGTTTCTCCATTAGGAGAGGAACTAGATAAATTCTATGTTTACTGCAACAGAGTCACAACTGAGTATGATTATATAGGATTGAGCATTAAATCACCCAGTCTGCTATTCTGGCACCAGATAAAGCTATTCAATTTGCAATGACTTTGCACTCACGAGTTTCAAGCAATAAGCACTTATCATATACACACTGGGAAAGTATCAGAAAAACCTGGGACTATGAAATACTAAGTGTCAAATTGTGTCGTAACCCTGAACCCGGTCTGGGTAGGTGGAATAATACAATATTGCATGGTTATGTATTAAATGAGTTAATTCTCATAGAAAAATTGAGTGCTGCTCATATGGAAGCAAAATTTTCAGTGAAAAAGCAATTTCCTGCCCTCAAAGGGCTTAAATTCTAGAGGAATAAAGCTCATTTTCTTCATCCATTTTTTTCTTTCCTGTGACTTACTCAGTTGGCCTGGCTCCAAGTGTGAGGTCTCTAGACACCTACCACCTACTGGCGTGGAAACAGTTTCTGTTGTCCACTCAAGAAATAGTCTATGTTTTACTTTCTAAGCTGTTAACACCTGGGGCAGGGGAAGAAGCTTCTTGATCCTAGTATTTATCTAGCAAAGGTGGGGAAAGGGCACTCAAAATTCTGAATGAATATGATAGCTTCTCAAATTCTAACAGTGGATTTTTCTGGTTTACTTGGAAGACATGACCTTGAGAAACAATCTATGTGAGCGCTCATAAAAAGCAAACACAGAAACAAAGATAGAAAGTTCCTAAGATGAGGGAATAACGGTACCAAGGAGGTATTTGTGTGCTAGATGTGAGAGGCTTGTGGGAACTGTTACACCAGGCACAACATAATTTTTTACTAGGCATTTTTTTTCTCCTAAATAATGTGCACCAGTAAGATGCTAACAAGGGTAGAGTCAAAGACGTGGGTAAACTCACTTCACAAAGAACACATGGCTATTTATACTGACAGTGAAGGAAAAACACACCAAAAAAAATCCAATTATCACTCCACCACTTCCTATAAATTTAACAAACTGGATATTGACAGTTTTAATATCTAAGGTTGTGTATACTCATTTGACATGTTTTTAGGGATGATCTACAAAAGTTGATGAACATGGACTCATCTCTGAACTGTGATCAGGAATCAGCTCTACACTGAGGGCACTACTTACCTTCCCAGTTGACCCCACTCTCCCGCACTACCCTCATGCATTCTGAGCACCTCTGTGCACTTACTTGCAATATGTCTTGTTTTAGCAGTGTTAAGACTCTTAACACCAAGGGTCATGTGACATTATCTACTGTCACTCTGTCCTTATATAGAAATTTGGTGAATCCTGATTGATAAAATGGGATAAGAAATTTAGAAAGAGAACATGTTGAATGGGGGAGAGAGGGGGGCTTCTAAGACAAGAGATGAAAGATGAATGAGACACAAGGAAATAGGAGTTGAAACTTACTCAACAGGACCCCCCCAACCTCTATCAACAAAACTGCACAAGCATATAAAAAATAAGTTTTTTTTCTTTCTATAATACATTTGGTAGATGACTCTTAACCCAGACCTAGCCCATTAGTCCCTGTCCCTGTTAATTTTTTCTAAATAAAAAGGATGTGCTGTTGCTTTTACCTGTGGTTGGTAAATTGTTGCCTGGACTAGCCATTATCACTCTAGTTTGAACTAAAGGCTCTTCCTGCAGCCAGGAAGTGGGATTTTTAGAGAGCCCCACTGGGTAGGAGACAGGCGGTCAAGAATCAAATAAGACAAAACTGGATACGTGGTAGTCATAATCACAGCAGTATGAATTAGGTGCCTCAGTCAGGCATGTTTAGGAGCTGAAGAGGAAAGATCCACAAAGTTCTATGTTGGGGTACTCATCAAAGACTCCTGGGCTGAGAAACAGAATAAAATGTTTGTCTGGGTAGTCATTATCAGGTAGAAACAAAGCAGGACTGGGCTAGAAGGAAGAAGCCTCCCTAGCCCTCAAGAATCCTCGACCAGTGAGGGTTTCTTTGCTTTCTCTGAAGGTGGTGGGGCTCCAAAGATCCTGGCAAGAAGACCTCGGTTGGAGCGGGCCTGTTCCTGGACATTAGCTAGACGAGCCCGTTCACGACCCCCTGGTCGAGCTGCCTTCCGGTCCCTCAGTTCCTGCTCTGTAGGACGCTGGGCAAATGCCCAAGAGCCATTTGGGCGGGTAGAGTCCCCATCAGCAGCAAGGAAGCGCTTTCCCCGCTCCACACTTCGAAGATAGAAGTCAGTCTCACGCTTGGCCTGGGCAACCTCAGCCCTCAGGCGCTGCCTGCGTACTTGGCGCTCAAAGGCAAGATGCTCACTGAGGTGGGACCAAGTAAACCGGTGCAGGTACTGCAAGTAAGAAAGCAAGAAAAGATCTGGTTAGGCCAGAGATGGAGATAGAAAGCGTGGAGCTAGTAAGAGGTCAAAGAAGAGCCTGGGTTAGGATTGGGAAGGTGCGAAGACAAGCCTATACCCTCACCTTGAGGTTCCATAGGTCATAACGGAAGGGGCTGCGCCTGCGGGAGCCCATGGGCGTGTTGTGCAGACTGGCAGCCACTCTCTTGGCTACTCGCTTGTCCCGGAACTCCACCCAGCCCTCGGTGTAGTCCTTGCTATACTTGGATCGTTTTTTTCCACCCGCAGCTGCCGCCGCCTTCTTCTTTCGCCTCACGAACCCATCTGCGTGACACAGAGAGAGGTGGTCAAGGGCATGACGGAGCACCCATTCAACTGCACCTCCCACTGGTCCAGTTCTCCAAACCTGCTGACAAGCTAGGATCCCACCTTAAGGTCTTTGCCAGAATGGGGAGATATGCAAGGCCCACTGTTTCCGCACGTCTAACTCAATCCTTTTCTCAAATGTCAACTTCTAAATCCGGTCTACTCAGAAGATTGTCTTTAAAACCCGCCCAGACCCCTCAACTCCAATCCCAATTAGTACCTGTATGGGAGATGGGGGCGGGCGTTCGTATACTATCTCTGGGCCACGATGACAAATGTGCTCAGTTTTGTGAAAGTGTCATGGAGATCTTTATTCAGGCTGTACTCATTTAACAAACCAGTGAATTCAGGTGCGGAAACAACGGTGGGAGGAGACGAAATCAAAATCCAAAAACTATCCCGTAAGTTCAGCAGGGTGTCTGCGCTACCCACACGCACCCAAGCCTCCTAACAGACACGCGCACTACCGAGTTACCTAAGTTGCTGGCGCCCGAAACCTGCGAAGCACAGGCAACCCGAGGAGGGGTGCCAGGAGCCGCACCACCCTCCTCCCCTTACTGCCAGGGCCTGCACACTCACCCTCCGGCTGGAAAAAAACGCGTCCGACCTCGCCGTAGGCGCTGAGAAGGTTCCGTACGTGCAGAGGCCGAAAGCGAGGCGGGAGGTGGCCCAGGTACACAATACCAGGCACCACACGCTTTTTGCCGCTGCAAGCCGCCTCTTCGGATTCCTCCGGGTCCTCCTCCACCTCTGCCTTCTGGTCTGTCCCTTCCAGGGGTTCCTGACCCCCGGCGTCCTCCTCTAACCCTTCAGCCTCCTTCTCGGACTCGTCTGCCTCCATGCTTACGGATACAAGAACCGCGACGGCCGTAAAGCGCCGAGCCAAAAGACGCGCACGGTGTGCGACGTCACGGTGAGGGGGCGGGACTATATGGTGATGACAAATGGAAGGCCCGAGTTGGGCGAGTGGGCGGGTCCCGGCCGAATGCTGAAGGCGGAAGTGGGCTGCCAGGTCAGTCCCTATATCCTATCGCGAGAGTTGAAGCAGAGGTTCAGGGTGGCGGCGCTAACCCGGGTCTCGAGCTGGAGAGACTGACCCAAGAGAGGTGGATCCCCAAGTATCACTGACTCTATAGAACGCCTTGGGGAGATGCAGAAAGTCGAGTTGAAGCCGGGTGGGGGGCAACTATTTTGTGAATGGAGTGACAGCTGTGTATTCCAAAGATCAAAATAAGCATCCTGGGTGCGACTCCAGTTAGGGGCTGACTCACCTTGTAAGGTTTACTTGAATTTCGGTGTTTACAATTAAGATTTGAAATTTTTCAAAATTTAGAGTTTTGAATATTTTTCAATTAAAATTTTGTTAGGTGCATTTGCTCAGATTTAAATTTTGGAAATTTATGAACTTGTAGTTTAAGACTCATGTTTTAGTTAAAAATATTAATTTAAAATGTGGTTTTGTCATATTACAAGTGGCCTTGACTCCCCAGGACTCTCTCCTTAATTCCAACAAACTCATTCTTTCTGCTGACTCTGGCCCCCTTCAAGAACCTGGTGCACCTTCATTGAAGCAACTTTGTATCTGAGGATTGTTTATTTTAAATCTAAGTTCTCCATGCGCAAATGACTAGCCTGTGGATTGCTGTGTTGGAATTTTCTTGTATGCTTTACAAAGGCCCAGGGGTGCAGACTGTCAGCCTTTTTTAAAAGGTCAGTCCTTCGAGCCGGATTCGAACCAGCGACCTAAGGATGTCTAGGTTGTACAAACTACAGTCCTCCGCTCTACCAACTGAGCTATCGAAGGCTCTGAATTGTGGTACCTTGGGACAGCTTAAATATCCTAATAGTTTTGTTTTGCCTGTATTTTTAAAATATAGGTACGTACAATAAAGGTTTTCTAGGGTGCTGGAGATGTTCTAAAGTTGATGTAGACAGTGATTACAGAACTGTGTTTTTAAAAAATTCCCTTGATTTCTGCTTTCTACTCTATGTTTAGGTGTTAAAGAAACCAGCACCAAGTATTCTTTGTCCTAGTCCCTTAGGTTTAATGTAGATAGGACCTTGACCCTTATTATGCCCCCCCACCCCCCTCCCGTCTGCTTAGCGCCTGTTCTCTCCAGAGTCAGCGATAAATGATGAGTCTCCTGAATCTAGACGCCTAGTTTGAATTAGAATCTACTGTCCTTTTTCTAGGCACAGGGAAAATAATGTATAGAGAAATTGAGAGGTGGTGTGTGTGCGTGTGTCTTTAGTCACTGAGTGGCTCTTGTTATAGGGGAGCAATAAATGAAACACCACCTGTTCCCGAGTTTTTGAAAGCAGCAGCGCACATTCAAGACGGGGTGCTGCCATGCGTGGTTAATGCGCGCCCCCTAGTGGCATTCGTCTTCCTGGCTTCAAGACAGAAGTGCACCACCAAGAAGTCTGAGTAGGCTTTCCTGATGATGTATTTATGGAACAATTTCTAGTGAATGTATTCTAAAAGATCATTGCTTATCAGAATCAAAGCTCTCCATAACTGTAGTCTTGAAAAAAGAAATAGCAACTTTTCCTTCAGTGTCCTGTCCAATGATTTCCAACTGAAATATCTGCAGCATGTAATATTTAATTCAGCCGTTTAGTTCCTTTCTAGAGAAATTAGGAATATATAGTCTAATACATTACTTCTCAATAATCTAACCTCATCCGGGAAACATGTGGAAATCCAGAGTAGAGAGAAAGTATAGAGAAATAGGCAGTTTTTGAGTGAGATAGTCTCTTCCATATAGCAAGTGTTTATCTGTGCTTTGGACGCCAAACACACAGACGTAAGATCTCAGTTCACATTCTCTTTCAAATAGAAAATCGCCAGTTTTCACAGAGGGCAGCATTGGGGCTTGCAAAAGGCTCAGTACTTTTTTCATCAACTAGCACTAAGGTACAAGTTCTCATTTGAGATCCCAGAACCTCGTTTCTCACAGCCACATGACACTGTAGAGTTGATTTTAGTCTGAAAAACTGCAAGAGCTGATCTCGCCAGTTGTTTTATCTGTAAACTAATCTGAGAACAAGATTCCCACTACAGGACCTTTAAAGTTGCAATTTCATCGCTGGAATGCTCTTTCCCCTGATAGCACCCTAGGGATACAAGGGCAAGTAGTCCACACACCTCACACCAAGCAGTCCTACTTGTCCTTCTCAACGGGCAGAACCATTGAAAACGGACTTCAAAAGCTCTTTCTCTGGCGACTCAGCTCCCATATCAGTGTAGCAACTGGGCCTCACTTCGAATCCAGGAAGGTCTACACTGGCAGAGTCGGGTGGAACTTGGCTCCCTCCTTCCAGCTGCTAGTCGGGGTAAAGCAGAAACGCTCTCGGAGCTCTGGGCCCAGACTGAAGCCCTGAGGCAACCTGGTGGCGGTGCACTCACTGCTCTCCTGATCCAGTTCTCAAAGTGTAACAGGGCGGTCCCTAGGAAAAGAGGAGGTTCTGGGGTGCCGCTCTCCCTACCCTGTTACAAAAGCACCACCGAAAACCACCCGGGACATCCCTCCACCCAACCCCGGCCTCGGTCGTGGGGTGTTCGGCCCCAGCTCGTCGCCGAGGACGTGTCCCGACAGGGGGCGCCATCTTGGATTTGTGTGGGAAGAACAAAGGCGGGCTGGACTGAATATTTGGGGTGAATGTGCAAAAATGGTAGTTGTATATGTGTTGATAGTGTACGATGAAGTTCATGATATTATTTCTATTTTGGGGCATGTTTGAAATTATTTCTAACAAAAGGCTTCTGCAAAAACTGCCAAGATAACAGAGGACCCCAAAGGCATCCGAATCTCCAATACAAATTAAAATGAAAACCTTGGGGGCAGGGCGCGCTCCCCGCGCCCCGCAGCTCTCTCGCCCAGCTGGGCTGAACTCGGATGCCGCCTCCGATTGGCTGTGGGGATGCACCTGGCAGTTCAGCCTCTGCCTCGGGCAGGGGGGGAGAAGGAGGTGAGAATCAAAACTGAGGATAATCACAGGCTAGAAACAAGGAAGGCGCGAGAATCCCGGAGCCGGCAGGAGATTGGGGTGGGGGTGAGGAGACAAGGTGGTGGGGAGTGTGAATTTCCTTAGTGAAAAGTAAGATTTCCTGCAAATGTCCTCCCGCGACGTGGCTAAAAGCAGACGTGCTGCTAGCTTATTCCGGACATACTTCACACCAACAAGCAGGGAAGAGAATCCGCTCGAACATATATGGTATCTTTCCTGGGATCTGTTGGTTAGAGTCTTCTGCAGTTAGAAAGCGGTTACTCCTTTAATTTTGGTGAAGATTTAAATTATTTAAGTAGGTTTGCTTTTTAGCCCACAATTTCCAAAACGCTTGTCCTTCGAGCCGGATTCGAACCAGCGACCTAAGGATGTCCAGTGACTCAATCTACAGTCCTCCGCTCTACCAACTGAGCTATCGAAGGACGGACTGCCCCACAAGGCCTCTCGAGAGTATTTCTTTTATAGGGGTAACATTGGCTCGTCCCATTACATTTATATAGTGCCTATTTCAGAATTCCTGAAAAGTTGGTCCCGGTGATTTCCGTTATGATAATATTTATGTTCACTTTCCAAAGTTAACTAAGTCAACCTTGTCTTCCTAGACACTGAATGTGTTCTATTTAATGACCTGGTTTTATAAATATGTAAGATTCACCAGGTTGTACGTTGTAAAACATCAGAATATTGCTCTGTATATCTCCAAACATAAACCTTACCCGTACTCCATGTCCTCTCCCCCTTAGGTATAATATAGCTGGAGTGAATCTCCTGGATTTCATGCTGCTGTTCTGCCTAATTACCTCCCTCTTTTTCTCTCAAATGTATCTGGGTTTGATTGATAAACAATAAGGTTGACATAAATACAAACAACTGGGTTGTAGAGTATCCCAGAGTTGTGACCAGAGCAATATCCAAAGCATTTTGGCACCATTGCGATTCTCCTTTTTGAAAGTTCAATGGGAAATCATGTGTATTCCTAACCCTAATGCTGAGACGTGTGGAATGTTTTATGTTTGTTTGTATGTGTGAGTATAAATTTTCTTAGTTGGATAAATTATTTGGGTGTTTGTTTTATATTGCATAATTACATTGGAGCAATTTAAAGTGAAAACAACCCTTACATTTTAAAAATGGAAGTATAAATTTTCATTTTCAAAGCAAATCATCAAATATCAAGAGATTGTTGCACATTCAGTTTCATTGAGCCTAAGGCAGAAATAGACACAAATGGGGACTATGCTAATCTATCTTAAGAGAAAAGGCTCATTCTGGTAATTTATTTAAGGAAAGATTAAGTAGATTGCTCTACAAAATATCTGTGCTTATTAAAATAAAGCAAAATGACAAAAAGATTTTTTTAATTCCAAACTTTTCTTCCAATGGGACACATCAGTGTCTCCTAACAGGAACATGGAGAGGGAGGGGGACTCTCTAGTGTCTCCTCTTGAAAGAACAGTAATCATAAAGGCTCAGGATCCACTCCATGACTTCATTAACCTTGATTATGTGTGTCGCTTAACAATGGGGGGGTACTTCAGCAATTTCTTCCTTGTGTGACCACCCAAGAGTGTACTGACACACACCTGCGTTGTGTAGCTCAGTACACTTCTAGGCTAGATGGCAGAGCCCGGCCTGATCACCATCGTATATGCGGTAGGTCCTTGACTGAAGTGTAGGTAAATCATACATGACTGTACTTCCAAATAAAGTGATGTTGGGGGTTAGCGCATCAACATATGAATTGGGGATGGGGGTGGAGTGGGGCCACAGTTCAGTTCAAATCAGCGAGCTTAGAATTGAGTGAATAGTTCAACAGCTGATAAAACTTCAAAGCGAATTTTAAGATCGTATTCATGATCTTCATTTTATCTTGGTGGAAAGGGAGCAACTGGAAAATATCACACCTAATTCATTGTTACTGAAAACTAGAGCTCTAGCTAATGACTGGAAGCCTTCAGACAAACCAACCGTACGGTTACAATCAGTCCTGCCAAAATCACTCCGTGGATCTGAGCTACCGGGTGGGCTACGTTCTCTCACTCCAAGTCCACACTGCAAGTCTAAGAAAATCAGGGGGAAATACAATAGGGAGAGAAGAATGAGTGGAGGCCACAGTGACTTCCCTTGCCTGGTAAGTTCTGTCCAGGGAAGAGTAAAGAGAAAGCCTCCAGGTATGGTCAGGCTGCCGCTGAGCCAAGTTTAGAGATGAGTGGTGAGATTCTCCTTACACTGGAAACACTTGTACTTCGAAGTCTCCTCTCTAAGATAGAGAGAGAGGTGGCTGGAAGGTGATTTCTTCTTACAGAAAGATATCCACTTTTTTTTCCAGCCCCGTTTGCAGCGAAAAGGCAGAGGAGAAGGGCAACCACTAAGGTCACGATCAGGATCTTGGATAGGCCTACTCAGCCTGCGCGACACCACAGAGGGACATGAAGTCACTTTCCTAATAAGACACTTCATCTTTTTAAATTTTGATCACTTTGCCTCAATTGCATTGAGTCCAGAATATAACATTAAACCGGAGGTGGGTGGTGAGGGTGGGAGGGAGAGAAGTGTGTGGGAAGCCTTTAATGATGGGATTTGAGGCAAGGAAGCAGCTGAAGGTGCAGATGCTGGGTGAGGACCTTCACCTAACTTTTTTGCGGGCTGTTCTGGCAAGCCCCGAGAATCCTCCTCAGGACTAGCTCGGAACAGTGCCTAGCACCTCTCTCAGTACCTGGTATCTAGTACTCAGTAGGCCCAGAAGAAAAGGAGCAACTGTTGCCTTTGTCTCTTTTTGCAAAGATGCCGGAACTAAGGTTGCAGCCACAATATATCTGCTTTCCCATTAATGGAAAGGGAATTTGTAAACCCTTAAGTGATCAGGATGACAGAAGCCAGAAGGGAGGGGATGACTGGACGCCGCGCCCAGTGTCCACCAGTGGGGAATACATTTTTTAAAAGCCAGACAGAAGCGAATCGTAGAGGACTTCCTAAGGGAACATCTGTTTCTGGGGACAGCAGAATTAACTGGTTAAAAATTTACGGATGCAGGAGTTAGCAGGAACTACTGGTAAAGCCCAAGCCGAGCCTCATTGCTCCAGAAACTTGATTTCCCCGCCAAAATGCAACTGCCATTTCCTTTCGGTTCCCGTAGATATATATTTTTTTGGTTAGTTAAACCTTTGCCAAATTTGGAGATAGGGGCTTCCGAGGACCCCACGCCCTGGCCCGCCTGCGCTCTGCGGTTCTCCTCTCGACAGGCCCAGCACAGAGGGACAGAGGGCAGAGTTAAGGGGTGGAATTAATCCAGGGGCTGTTTGATCCCCACGGAAACCCTGTCTCACTTGATCCTAAGGGCTGACACCAACTACCAGCCATAGTGTCTGCGCCGGCCAAACGCGTCTACAAATTAAAGTAGGTTCGGCAGCAGCGCCGGTACGCCAGCGCGGGGAATTAGCTCAAATGGTAGAGCGCTCGCTTAGCATGCGAGAGGTAGCGGGATCGATGCCCGCATTCTCCAAGCCTTTTTTTTTCCCCCTTTCCACTCCTTCGCCATTTATTCTTTAATATCAAACGCTTATAAACTATAAACACCGTATAAGATCAGCTAAGGCCAATTTCACACTAACAATGGTCTTTCCTTCAAGAACCACGTACCCGAGATTACCTGCTTCCCTTTCACCTTTAGCAGGGGCTTGCATTAAGTAAGGGATTCTTTGGGATTTCCCTCACATTTTGCAGATTTGAATATGAGTCTCTGCTAGGTAGACTTACGCATCTACACTTCCATTATTTATGTATTCATATTACATTTTTTAAAAATTCTCAGAATCTATTTCCCACATGTACAACTTATTGAGGGCCGCCTCAGGTTGTTGCAACTAGAACAAATCATTTCCAATTCAAAGCGAAGAGCCACAGAATATGTGGGTGTTTGAGGTTTGTTTTTTTTAAACATTTACTTTTTCTTTTGTAATCTTCTGGGATTGTATCTTCGGAGTTGGCGCTACTGATGATAGTGTTACTGGAATGTCTCCCAAATGTGGAGGTGAATTGCTGTGGAAAACCTCATCTAGATTGGACTTCACGGTGCATCGACCAGAAAGCTCAGTTCAGTTCATCTAAGGTGACTTTGCATTCAAAGCCCAAATGCTATCTTTGAAAAGAAAATGGAATCATTTTTTCTTTTTACTTTTTTGACCCCAATTTGTTTTCAAAAGGCCAGATAACCAGCTCACTATGGTTTACACAATGAACATAAGTGAACACCTGAAAAACTGGAGAAGATGAGCTGGGGACACAGTGTGCAAGGAACTTTTTTCACCTAACCAGCTGCAATTTTTTCCTAGGTACTACTGCCAGTAACCTGCTTGTTTGCTCAAAGGTCCAGCCCTTTGTGTGTGGCCAGGAATGATTTCAGCTCAATGTTTTGGCTCAAATCCAGACTGAAGTTAGAGGTTTGAAGAAAGAACAAGACACAGTGGTGAAGATCAATAGATTAAACTAGAAGAGTACCTAGAAACAGACATTTTACTATTAACTGATTTAAAAGGTAGCCCCTTGTAAACACTATACATAAGACTACATATTATTTTCCATCTAGTAAGAATCCATTTCTTGGAGAACATGAATTCTTGTACAAGGCAGCTGGTCAATCAGCCTACAATCTTGTAGGGTGAGAATTGTCAGGCTTTTCCGCCCTCCCCCCAATGATGGACCTCTGCAGGCCTACACCATGCCTGATGGCGGGCACCCGGATAGGGTGTGAGCCTGCATGAATGGGTTCACCTAGGCCAGAGACTGGGCTTATAAGCAGAGGAGGCAGCAGCAGAAGCAACAAAGAGAAGCAGAGGACAAAGCGCGGAGCAGAGAACTGTTCGGGGTGCAGCAGAGACCACAAGATGCTGCCAGAGAGCCTGAGAGGGTCAAGATTCGTCGGGGACTGGGAGGCCTGCTAGCCTCCTGGCCCCTCAGCCCCATTGCCTGCCCTGTACCTCGTTGCCTCTACAAGAAACCAATAGAAAGCCTAAAAAGCCACCCAGGGCTTCAGGACTCCTTTCCCTTTGACCCGTCTGTGTAGCTCAATAGCGAACCTGTCCTTCCTGTGCCTTTCCTGTCATACAAATCGTTTAAGCCTTATCGCCAAACAAAGTTTTCTTAAAATTATCAAAAACAAAAAGGCAAATGTGAATTGGGAGGTACCAGTTTATGCCGTTCTCCACCCCTTAAACAGGGTGCTTTCCATAGAGTTTTAGGTAGTGATGCTCAGTTCACTACACGAATTCAACAAGCCTGGGCTTCTGTGTTTTCTTTATTAGCCCTCTGGATGGTTCTGATACATACCGAAGTTTGAGAATCTTTTATTTAAAAGGATAAAAGTTATGAAGCAGGGGGAAGGAAGAACCTCGAAACTGCCAGGCACAAATCCTCAGGCAGCAGTGTCTTGCTTAGATCTAATCTTTGTAGCTGAGCGCGCGCCTACATTCTGAGACAGGATAGCGGTGGAATTCACTTATTTGATGAGATAGGCACAAAACTAGCAAATGGGCTCTTTGTTAAGTGAGCTCTATTGTTAAATGGGCTCTATTGTTAAGTGTCTACCTTTTGGATTAATTCCCAATGTGGGCAGAAAATTCTATCCGTTTTTTTCTTTGTGTATTTTTTTTTTCTCCTAAGATTTTTGTTTCTCTTCTAGCTGGGGTTCTCAAACCTGCATCACAAGAAAATCACCTGGGGAGCTTTTAAAACCACCACAGCCTGGGTCCCACCTCCAAAGTGACCCAAGCACAGGAGCTTTGTAAAATCTCTCCCAGGTGATTCTGACATCTTTCAACTTTTCTCTGCAGGGTCTGGGAGGTGTACCGCCGTCACATAATCAAATCAAGAAGGAGCAGTAGTAGCGCAGAATTTCACCCCATCCCCGCCGCCACACCCCCATCCCACCCCAGCTTTAAGAGTAGGGCCGCAGTTGAATTTCTAATCTGGGAAAAAAATCCTTCCCAGCGTCAGAACTCTAACACCACTAGAGGGCGCTCATGCTCCACCAATCAGCCTCTTGTCTTTGTGGTTCCCGCCGCTTGTCCCCACCCCTCAGCCCATCCCCATCCACCCCCGGGCTCGGGATCCCTGGTTATGGGGGCAAGACGCGTGTGTGGACCCCTAACAAAGTGGAAAGCCTCTGATGAGTCTCGTTTAAGGCTCAGGACTTCTCTGAGGCCCAGCTGTACAGCTGTATGTGAACTGTGGAACTGCTATCTGGTCGCGCGTTAGTGATTTTCACGAAGAATAATAACATGAAAACAAAAAAGATCCGTAACACAACAAGATTAGCCTAAAGTAGGAGCACGTCCAGGCCTAGTGTAACCTAGGGGAGATTTTTTCTGGGTGGGCAAAAATAAGAAATGCAAAACACAAATTCCTTCGAGCCGGATTCGAACCAGCGACCTAAGGATGCCCAGAAAGTTCCACTACAGTCCTCCGCTCTACCAACTGAGCTATCGAAGGAATCACACCGGTCTGCCGACCTGCAGACGATGCCTTCTCTGCGAGGGGCTGGGACACCCCCCCCCCCCCGCCCCCGCACTCGCCGTTTTACTCGTTTGTGCTGTTGACAGATCTAACTGTCTCCATGTCTTCTTGTAAATCCAGCACCTTCGGAACTGACATTCAATTGGGAAACAAGGACCCCTTGTGCTCGGGACCAAGCAGGAAACGTGAGGACCCACTAATTTGCAAAAAGAACAATTAAATGATAAAGAGGCCCCAGGAACTGATAAGGACTTTGATGGTAATAAATTAATTTAAATAACCTATCTTGCCTCCACTTATAAAGAGGATTTGAAACACTTTAATCTGACATTTTAACAGGGTACTTAAAAGAGAAGAAATCGCAGAGGCGGGGCGGGGGTGCGGAGAAAGAAGCATAGGGTTAAACTCACGGAAAGCAAACTAAAATATTCTTTGACATTAGTTCCTGTAAATAAACCAGACTATCTCACTCAGCAAACTTCTGTCAAAGGGGAACTAAAGCAAGATATTTTAAAATTATTTTTCCTTTATCAATGATGTGATTAACACAAGGTGAACTATAAGGTCTAATATTCAAACACTAGTTAATTTTGCTAACTGTAGGATTGTAATATAGTTTCTTGTGAGTGTCTGAAGCTTAAAAATTCTATTACTCTCCCGAGTTAATTAAATCCACCTGAGGCGGTATCTGATGCCAGAGATATATTTTGTTCTTTAAGATCCATTAAGTATCATTACATGATGATACAGTAAAGTCACAGGACAGATGATACCCCGTGTGTAAGTAGAACACTGAGACATGGGTTGCTTATCTGTACACAAAGATTTCTTTTTCTGAATAAGAATTAAAAGCAAGTCGCTAATCACTCAATTTGGTTATTAACCTTCTCAAGTTTTGAGAAGCCCATCTGATTAATTAAATACAAAACTTTCTCTCCTTCCCACCTCCAATTTGCTGGATAATTTATCTTATTTACTGCATTTAGTGTCATCCGTTTTGTCAAGTAATACTTTTCAAAAAGTTAAATGCATGACTTCTATACCAATAAGAATAAATAATTCTGATAAGTTTTACTTAATTCATTGACGAAAAAGCCAACAGGATGGTGTGACTGATCAATAGAATATTTGTGGCTACTGTAGCAGAGCTGTAGTTGAACACTGCTAAATGAGATACAGAATGGAAAATAGGGAAATAAAACTGTTCTTTTCTACAGAGTAGAAAATATCTGTATCTTTACCAAAGTTTATTTGGCCTACTAGGTATCTCAAGTTAACATTTACCTTACAAAGTTGAAAATACTGTAATCAACAAACAGTAAGAGAAAACAAAGGTATTGTGTGAGTGATACAGGGTGAGCTGCCTTCCAAAGGTGCTTTCTCATAGGGTAGGGGCTTCCCAGGCGGGCAATTTTGACCCCCAGGAGATATTTGAAAATGTGAGGAGACATTTTTGATTGGCACATTGAAGTGCTATTGACATAGAAAATAAAGGCCAGGAATGCCACTGAACACCCTACAATGCACAGGGCAATACCCTACATTTAAGAATTACCCAGTCCAAGAAGTCAGTAGTGCTGGGGGTGCTAGAGAATGAAGACAATTCTTGGGCAGACCTGTTAGCAAGCATTGTAGTCTAAAATGACGTTGCAAAGATATGCCACTTTGTGTGTGGGCCTTTTTCCAAATTTGGGATTTATTTTTAATCTAAAGGCTGGAGAAAGCCTGGCAAATACAGTACATTTACATTTTGAAGTCAGTATGAAGTTTAATAGTCCATTTATTTTAAGGTTTTATATTTTAAAAGTGACGCATAACCATGTCACTTTCAGTTCCCTAATCATTCATACTTATTTCCTAAAGTTTTGAGTTTCTCGCCATTTTGTTTTCTAAACTGTCACGTCAGCGGCACGGGTGGGTGGTGAGCAACGAGGGGTTGGTTACCAAGGCAACAAGACGTTAGAGTCTCGCGAGATCCTCGCATCAGTGTCTCTGTACCCACGCTCCGGCTTAGGCCTTTGGGGCGGAGCCACTCGCCCTCTCTCCCACTTTCCCCAGGTTCTTCACCCGCGCCCCATCCTACAGGCTTCCTTTCCCAAGTGTTGAAAGCAATCTGGTTGCCCACAGGGTTATGAGGGAGATGGCAAAGGAAGCCACGGCCAGCCGATATCGAGAGCGTTCCCTGTGCTGTTGGCCAGCATGGTCACGTGACGTCGAGGCGCCTGCGTGACGTCCCGAGACTGGCAGTCGGTGCGGGCGACCACGGTTACCGGGGTGGTGGTTAAACTCACCCGGCGGGTCCTAAGACCCGGTGGATGAGAACGGGCCATGGGGCCATGGGATTCGGGCCGTGCACCCCTGTCGTTATCAGTCAAATAAACGCCCTTTTCTTTTAAATGCGGCCCACGTTGCAAAGTTACGGGTCGTTGGTTCACTGGGAGTTTGCCGCGCGCCTCTGCCCCTCAGGCTCGCGATCCCGCGAGGGTTAAGGAACCCCGAGTTTTGACCCCGAGGTCCAGGATCAAGTATATATAAGCGAGGTGTAACAGTTACTTGATTTTTTTTTTTTTTACATTATGCTCAGTAGTCATAATTGAATGAAAACTTCAGCTTGTTGGGAGTTTTGAGACTAAAATTAATGAAAGGTAGCGATATGTACACAACAGGGATCTTTATATGCACAAGCATATACTGAGTATTCACTATTCCGGGTACTATGCTAAGTACTGGGAACACTGAAACAAATAAGGTAGTCTCTGAGCCCGAAAGTCAAGATTGACAAGCCCAAAGAATAAGTGTTAGTTGTGGAGTTAAAGGTGTTCAGCTTTAAAGGTAAGATTAAGAATGCCTGATGTTTAAGTGAACAGAAGCTCTCTGGTTGATCATTTAGAATGTACCATACAAAAGTGTAGTTTGCTATGGTGAAATTTTGTCTTTTAGCAAAAGACAGATTTGAACAGTAGGCTCCAGCTGACTCTGTAAACAGGTGTGGGGACCTACCAAATCATAAGGCAGGTCATTTGTCCTCTGGTGTGTTTTATAGATTGCAAATATCTGACACGCAAACTGTCGCTTCAGATGGTCTCCACTTCCTAACCTTCCATCTACTCCCAACCCATCCCAGTCTTGCCTCTCTGCTCCATCCCTAGTATAAGAGAAAACTCTAGTCAAAGTCATCAAATGACCTACAGAATTGTTCTATCCACTGGTCTCATAATTTTCATTCTACTCTCCTGGAATATAAGAAGCATATATAACTATGCTTCCCTGGTGCCCTAGGGGTTGTCTCAGTGCTGTCACCCCTACCGCCTGAGTTCATCCAGGGCCAGGGAGCTACCCCCAAGAAAACAAGAGCACTGACTACAATAGGTACGCTGATGGAAAAGAGCCTCCCAAGCTTATGAGCTGTAACTAGGGAGCGCCATAATCAGCCCTTTGGTTTTGTTGCTGTTTATTTTCTTCCCACCACCAGTCCTTTCACTAGCACAGAATACAAGTACAGGGTGTGGGCCATTCATTTATAGAGTAGGTTTACACTGCTAGTCAAGTTCATCACTAGTTTTACTTTTTCCCCATAGAATATCAAAGTGTATGCTATGGCCTAGCGGCTCAGAGCAGGGTCCTGTAACAGCAGCACTAAATTGGGTACAGCTGTGGAAAAGCACTACAGCACATGCACAATGGCTCTCACTGACCGGGCATGGACACCTTAAGGCTTGGAATCCAGTTCTTCTAGGACATGTGTTCTGTGCTCTTTTAGGCAATGGTCGGTCAGGTGGGACCACAGGAGGCCCTGAAGAGCTTTAGGGAAATAGGTGCTAGAGACCTGATACACGGCAGACAGCACAGGGTCATGTGGGGGCCCCACGGGGTGCTCAGAAAGCAGCAGGAGTGGAAAGTCTAGGCAGAGCTTTTGGTGGGGTATTGCAGGAAAGGAACCGAGGTGCAGGGTAAACAGTTAAGATTTGCTAGTTTGAGTAATTTCAGAGGACTATATAAATAGTAAATCAGGTCCTAGTTGTCTGATACCTGGTTCTGGAATGATTCTAGTTGAGAAATACTTACATCCCAAGGTACAGAACCAGAAAAAGACCTGTGTCACTCTGGATTGTTAGGTCAGAAATTAAAAGCAGAGTCCTTAGCTCTCTCTAAGAATTGGCCACCCTCAGATGGGGCAGTCTCTGTCCAGCCAGGAGAGTTTTTAAGACCAAAATATACAAATAATTTTAAAAAATACTAAAGATGCAACATAAGACACACAGCTCATGGAATGGAGCTATAATAGACATGGAAGCAGATGTAAGCACCTATGGGGTGTGCTGTGCTTTCTGAGTTTAAAAAGAGCAGATTATTAATACATTCCATTAAAGGCTAATATAAATGACTTATACACAAAAAGATACTCACTCCTAGTAAGAAAAGTAAAAACCACACTGACATCTGGTTAGACCGAGAAAATACTATTTCACAAAATACCTTACTGGTGCAAGTGTGAAGAACCAGGCATTCTCAATATTACCTCAATAAAAAAACACAAACACAATCTCAGTATAATTATAAGCCAAAAAAAAGCTTGTCATGTGAAAAAAATAAAAAGAAACAGACATTCTCAAACATTGCTTATGAAAAAGGAAATTGATACCATTTTTGTGGAATGCAGTCTGACATTCTGCCAAAATTACAAAAGCACATTTCCTTTAATCCAGCACTCCTAAAGGTTTTTATCTTAAGATACCCAGCGATTGAGCTAAACTGCTTAGAAGTTCTTTTCTGTGATGTTTCGATAGTTTAGACACTCTAACCACCACCAGTAGAAGATTGATGAAATAAATTTGGAGTATCCATACAATGGAACACTATACAGTTCTAAAAAGAGGAAGAGAGTCTGTGTGCTGATATGAAAAACATCTGCTGTTTTAGCAGAGCAGTGTCATCTTTTCTTTAAAAGAGGAACCAAAAAAAGCATAGATTTGTAACTGACTTGTCTATGCATAAAGAAATCCTAGAAGAATATTCACAAAATTAATAATAGTGGTTAGGTTTGGGGGGTTGTTTTATGTTTTGTTTTGCTTTTTTTTTATTTTTTAGAAGAGACAGGAACTAAACGGATGGGATATAGGGATTTTTCACTTTATACTTTTTAATTTTTTATTGAGGTAACATTGGCTTACCACACTGTAAGACTTAAAGGAATAGGCTCACACCTCTTCAGGTGTATGTCACCACCCATCTCTGCATTCTTTTCCCTGCATCCTAAAGGTTTTTTTTTTTTTTTTTTTTTTGGAGAAGGGAAAAGGCGAGGGGATTATATTTCAGAATCATCCGAAGAGTTTAACTATCCAGAACCCATGCCCTATCCCACGCCAGGTTATCGCTAGCATCAAAACAAAAACTCTAATAGGTCAGAGAAAGCGTCCCCGCCAGAGGGCGATGATGCTCAACTCTGCCAGAGTTAAAGGGCAGGGCCGTAGTTCAAGGGGTCCTGTAAACCAGCCGTTCATAAAAATTCCAAAATTCCATACTTTGCTGGACTCTTGAATTCTGACGGCGGCCAGATGGGACCTTCTTCAAGAAATTCTGAATGTGCGCAAATCAAATTCGGAGGGAAAAAACTAACTGCGCCCAACGTGGGGCTCGAACCCACGACCCTGAGATTAAGAGTCTCATGCTCTACCGACTGAGCTAGCCGGGCACTTGTGAAACTGTTTCCCCAAAGTGTTAGGAGAAGGCAGAAATCCTCCTCCTCCCTACTGTCAATACAAGATTCTGAATTTTATTTTATTTTACGTGTATATATATATATATATATATATATTTATAGGTAAGATGGCATGAAACTCAAAGAATGTAAACATCTGAAATATTAGCACGCATTCCACCCACTCTCACTAGATCTCCCCACCCACCATCCGCCCCTCTCACCAACCTGTATTGAACGTCGCGTGTTCCCAGAATTGAAGAAAGGGCATCTCTGAATGCTTCAGAATGACCCCGGCTCCCAGGGCTGCAGAACTGGTTCCCAACGTGACTCAAAGCACCGACCCAGGGGGCCCACGTCCTAGAGCCCATGCACATACCTGGGTCTTCTGTGCAGCCCCTTAAGGCATTTCACTCCGGGTCCCCTCGCCCATCAAGTCTGACTCCTTTGGCCTCGTGTCCATGTGGCCTTGAAGAAAATCTGCAGTTTTCTCCCTCCTTTTCAGATCCTTTATGTTTGTTCATTTGTTGTCCTGCACAATCAAGGTTTACAAACACAGAAAAGGGGGAAAGGATGTTGCAATTTTTTTTTAATATAAAAGATTTGACAACCACTGGAAAGTAGGATTCAGCGATTTTTGTTTTTGTTATATTGCTGAAAGCAAAAGTACACTGAACCTAAGAGATGCAAGACAAATACCTGCTTAATGAAACTACATAGCAACTGGAGAGAAAAAGTGCCCTTCTCAATACGGAAGCAATACTGCGATCTCCTGCGTGAGGGGGTAATTCCTGAATCTATCATAAGAAAAGCCGACAATTGTACATAAAGGTTTCAACACCCGACTCTGTAATTCAATTTTTTATGTTTCCACTGAAATTATTTCTCTGATGTGTTGAATGATGGATAACACTGAATTGTGATGTGACCATCGTCTTCCACACATTTATTTTGCGATCTCACAAATGATCTCACAACCGTGGACTAGGAACTTCTAGAAGAACCAGAAACATCTGCTTTTGCAAGAGTTCCTTAGAGCTATGGGAGACAGAATAAAAGTCAAAATTGGACAGTACTAGTGTCTGTTTAATTAGAAGAGTTCTCAAAAGTTACTGGCATCAGGTACATATTCAGTCTCCACATTTTACAGGAAGATGAGCAAGAAGGTTTTCTAGTTTTAGTCAACAAATTTCTGTTCTATGAAGTTCAACGCTAAGTTTTAAAGGTTCAGGAGAGCGTGAAGTAAACAAGGGCTCGTCCGGGATTTGAACCCGGGACCTCTCGCACCCTAAGCGAGAATCATACCCCTAGACCAACGAGCCGTATATCCTACCTCCTACTCTATTATTTAGTGAATTTCACGCAATTAGAATTGCTATTACTTTGCTCTTTTTCCTTTTTTGTTTTTACTTACTTTAAAATTTTTTTATAGTTTAAAAATTTTCAGTCTGACCATTTTATTTTACAATTTTAACAGCCAGTTACATTTTGTATTACATTTGATAGTTCTCCCACCTCCAGTTATAATTAATAAATTACTAGTTTAAGGCATATAACAATAATTTGATACATGTACATATTGGAAATAATCAGCACAATGTTTAGCTAACATCCATCACCTCCAGATTTAATCTTTTTTTCTTGTGATGAAAACGTTTAATCTCTTTTAGCAATTTTCAAATACACAGTACACTATTGTTGGCTATACATTATGTTCCCAGAATTTTTTGTATCACTGGAAGTTTGTATCTTTTAACCATCTTCCCCCATTTTCTACACATCATGTGACAACCACCAACTGTTCTAAGTTCCCTAGAGTTCGATTTTCTAGATTCTATATATAAAGTGAGATCATACAGAATTTTCTTCCAATTTTGAAAACCAGGTCAATAGGGCTCTCAGAACTTCCCGGATTTTACAGAATCCCAGTCTTTCTAAAGCCGACCCATCCATGGTGCTTGCTACAAATGCAGAAAACCCGTGCTCTTTCTCAAATCTAGAGAGTCAAGGTCGCTAGAAGCGAGGCCCAAGATAATGCATTTTAAAACTTCCTAACTCACCTACAGCTGAGGCTGGCCTGGGCCCTCTTGCCCCTTCCTGTGGCCCAGGGGAGCTCCTGATCTCAGCACCTGAAAACAGTTGAAAATTAACAGGGTATAAAACTGGGAGGTCGTGAATAAATAAAGGAAATCAGCTGTACACGGATGGGGGGGGGGATATATAATTAGGGGCTGAAAGTTGACACTGGTAGAAAATGAGACTGATTGAAGAGGCGCGACATCAACAAATGGGCAAAGGGACGGCAGGCTCGGCCAACTGGGACCATCGAGTTAGTGACAGGGCTTAGTTCTTTCTTACCTAAGGAATCAAAGTAATGAGAAAATGCTCCTCTCAAAATAGGATTCCTTCTTTGATGTGTGAATGATGAAATAGCCAAGCAGGAAACCTTGTTAATGAGCACTACTTTCTCCCGCTGGCCCCACATTTCACTTACTACAAATTTGTTTTTCTATTTCTGGGCTTGTTTGACCACTGGTAATACTTTTAACTTCTTATGAATGTGATAACTCTTCGGGTGTCCTGCTGATGTTTTGCTCCTCTAGGGCAAACTTTTTGAGCACTCTGATTCGGGATGTCTTGTAGGATAATCAGACAATTCTTTCTTTCGTTCTGTGAAAAGAATTGTGAAAGTTGAGGAGAAACAAAAAGCAGGATTGAACCGTGGCCCGTACGGGGATCGAACCCGCGACCTTGGCGTTATTAGCACCACGCTCTAACCAACTGAGCTAACCGGCCGGCCGACTCCCAGGGCCTTCCAAATTTCACTTTGTTTTCTTTGGTCAGTTTTTTTTTTTTTTTTACTTCTTTTCTAATTCATTCATTTATTTATATTTTCTGTCTTTTTATTGCAGACAGTATAGTGGACCCAAACAGACGAATTCTCACATGCCATAGGACTTTATGATTTCCCCAGTATTTGCTCCAGTTTTTTTTTTTTACCAGCAAGCAGCAACGAAGACACAATCTCTCTCTTTCCTTTCCATGTTCTCAGGCCAAGATTGTTTGAGCTTTAAAGAGCAATCAGATACCACAAATAGCATTCCATAATGGGTCCCGGCCTATTTCCCAAGTTGCTCCTCTTCGGCCGGCTCGCCATTGGCTTTCTTTCTGTGTTCCCTATTTCATTCCTTTCAAGATAAAGATGTCCCAAAATATCTTAAAGTAATGCTGTTTCCTTTTTTACATAAATAACTCTGTAAGCAGTTGTCTAAAAACACACACGGTAGGAAATTAATGAAGAGGAGAATGCAAAGTATAAATATTCTGCATTATGGAAAATGTGGTTGCTAATAATTGCAGACATAAAAGTAACTGGAGATGCCGGGGATCGAACCCGGGGCCTCATACATGCGAAGCATGCGCTCTACCACTGAGCTACATCCCCAAGCTTGGAACAAACGATGTCTGTCGCTCGCCCCAATTCTTTGAGTCATATATTGCACACACACCCCCCCCTTCCCTGCAATTCTAAAATTTCCTGAATACTACAATTAAATTATATTTTATTTATTTAGAAAAAATTTTGAAATGGTTAATGGAGCGACGTTCCAAGTGAAGGAAGTCTTGCAGACATCGGAACCTCACCAAGCACTTAACCTAGGTACATACACTAAAGGACGGAAATAACTACTCAGCTGACAAAAAGGAGAGTGGGAATCTCCCTTTAAAGCGTTTGTCTTTATTTTTCCCTTTTCTTTAAAGACAACTTAGGCCCCACATAAAATCAAACCGCTCCCTATGTCCTTTGAAACATGTTCAAATGTCCAAAATGCCGCCAAAAAGGTGGCTTCATTGTCCCTTAAAGCACTATCATCGGATAAGCTTCCTTTGCAAAGTACTATTTTGTCCCAAATGTAGAGTATTTGAGTTGGTTGTCAGAGAAGCGTAGAACTGAAGGTTAACATCCTGGAGTTCTTGATTGTACTGAATTCTATATAGCAAGGTATAAATATATGGTATATATACACATAGCATTGCCATATTTATATTGCATGTTTACAAAGAATGGGGGGGCAAATTCAGTGTAATACGGCTAGATCTCAGTCTTAAGGAAGACTTTTGTTGTGGCTGAGTTTCTAATTAGACTGTTAATTTGTATTTCTGGAATGAGCACCGCTAAACCATAATCACAGGTGAAACCAAATTACTCATTTTCAAGAATGTAGAGAAATTGACTATAGTTGATACCGCATCCTGCTTCTACACGGGCCCGGATAGCTCAGTCGGTAGAGCATCAGACTTTTAATCTGAGGGTCCAGGGTTCAAGTCCCTGTTCGGGCGTGTTATTTTTTTCTTTCTCATTCCTGTCTGTTTATCCCACTAACAAGGGGCAACATAATCTGAAATCACAGGCTAATTTCCCCTCACAATGAGCAGAAATTCTGAGTACATTCTAGATGTCATAAGCTAGGACCTGTAGGAAAACGGAAGGCACAGCATAAAACATTTCATCGAGAGCATCAGTAACAGTTTCATCAACAATTGATACGAGGCCAGGAGTTAAGTTCTTTCTTGCAAAACAACGAAAGCGCTGCACAGCTCCTTCTAGCCTACACTGATGTGATCCTTTCTCAACTCCGATTTTGCTCAGCTCTGGGAATGCGCAACAGTTTATGCTGACACTCAGAGCTCCAGACCCACTGGCTGTGACTGACTTCACAACGTTTTTGGCCATGACTTGCAGTTTGAAGTTTAGGGTAAATTTGAACCCAGGCATACACAGTTACAGGAACAAAATGCTCTCCATTCTGATATTTCAAATCCCGGCCTATTTTTAGATATGTGAGACCATTAAATTGATCTCACATCCCCACATTTTGTATAAAATGCTCAAAGCTTTTATAAAAGAATGAAAACTTCCAATAAATTTCATTAAGCACAACATAATAACATTCTTAAAATAAGCAGTGGGAGGGGGGTTATAAATAGAATATTAACTCCAAAAATGATTCTAATACTGTCTCAGAAACTGCCAGACAGTGAAAGTTGAGTAGCTACATGGCCTGAGCAGGTGAAGGATTTTGACAGTCTTGTGTATATAGTTACATGACATTCAAAAGACCCCCTTTTGTTTCAGCCTCTTGGGAGGAAGTTTGGGATAGAAAGAGGAGACAACAACTTGTGGTACCGGGCAGGAAGGGGCACTAAAATGGGCCCAGGGCACTGCCCAAATAATTTAACGGTCACTGTCTGAGTTCTTTACCCGCACACACAATTGCAAGACTGCTCAGGCTCAGGGAACATCAACAATGGGATTTATTTAACAAACCGGGGTAAAACAAAAAGATACTGAGGCCAAAAATGACCCTTTACCTCACCTGAAGCAGCATCCGGTCTTTAAGTCTCAAACAAAAAGCAAGCAGCTAAGATGGCGTCTTCCCGCCACTGAGGACGGGGAACTCCTCTCCCCAGTAGACCATGTGCCCAAGATGGCCTCTTCTTGCCACTGCGGACACGCGGCAACCAGGCCATAGGCCAGTTCCAACTCACAAAGACAACAGGAGATGCCCCCAGAGCTGCCGAGATGCCCCAGGGCAGCACCAGACCAGCGACCCTCTAAACCGCAGCCGCAGCAGCCCAACGACCCGACAAATGGCCACACTTACGCAACTCAGTGAGGCACCTGCTCAGGGTCTCCTTCCCTGCCAGGCTGTCACAGCAGCAAAACTGGGAACGGTTTCATTCACTCCGCTAATTGTGAAGCCTCCAAACTTTTCCTCTCTGAGGTCGGCTGCTGGAGGCCTCCACCTTCAGAGTCCCACAACAGCCTTCTGGAAGATTAGCTTGGTGGGGGCCGCAATCCTCTGACCCCAAAATGCTGAATCTGAAATGCTGAATCCGGAAGACTTAATCCCAATGACTAAATCCCAAAGACTAAATAATCCCCACCCCCTTCCGCAGTCCCTTAAATTTTTTATCAGTAGCTCTACCCCAAAATAGGATAATTTTTAGCATTTTCCCTGGGGCTCTCCATCCTCATCAGCAACCCCCTCCAGGGGGCACCACCTGTAACAGTCTTTGGCATTAGCCACCCCTTGCAGGTGAACATGTACATTTTGCATATTTTATGTACTTGATATTAGTGGGCTGAAACTCCAGCCTGACTGTGCTGATGGGCCCACAAAATTCCACCTGTGTGCAATCAATTGACTGACAGACTTGCCAAGACTGTTACCCCAATTCCAGGAGGTAATTTACATATTAAATGGTTACCAAATAACACAGGATTAAATTTTATTTCCATTTCACACTGTTCTCTGGATCTCTAAACCTGTCTCCTGGATTTCTTCAAACACTTGAAACTTAACTAGTGAATTCAACTCATCATGAATCTCTCACATGTTTACTTATATCGCTAGTGAGGCACTGAATGCCCTTTGTTTGGATTATTTTTTTTCAAGGATACTTACAGAGCAAAAAACCTTGGAAGATGAAGCTAATGTTTCTTTCCAGAGTGACAGGCAGGTACCCTTACTGCCCTTCATGAGAGAACTGGGATCCCTGGCACTAGGGACTTGGAAAAGGCTTATAATCTAGCTCTTGCTGTTACAGGAATAATGAACTGTCCTGGAGTCTTGTGAAACTGTGTGTGGCAGCTTCACTAGCCTGGTTTTACTTGCATGTTGGGTAAAATTTCTAACCCTTCACAGTAATTGATACTTCTATTGGTGCCCCCTTCTTTCCTCTGCCTTCTCCTATGTCCACTAGCTTGATTACTCATAAATTCCAAAGTTAGAAATTTGAGTGCCTTCGCAGACTGCTCCCCTCCCTCATCCTACTTCTGCACATCCAATCCATTGCCAAGTCTACCTGTTAAATACTTAAGAAGGTGGGGGAACAGGGAAGTTGGTGAAAATGTTTCCTTTTTTCCTCCCTTCCTACCACCCAAATTCAGGCTCTTGCCATCTCTTATGAGGACTATGAAATTTGTCTTTTCACTATCTTTTTCAGCAAAGCAGATGGACTGATTTCTGGTCTGAATAAAGCAGGATATTTTATAATCAGAAAATCTTCACCTCCAATAACCTCCCAATTCAGTCATACACAGGCCAACTGACACAGTGGTGTTTGTGAAATGCAAATCTGATGAGGCTTTCCCATGGGCCTAAAGTTTTCAAGATAAGTGGTAAATCTGAATGTCTTTGCTAGGGAAAGATGACCCTTCCTGAGCTAACTTTGCCTCTGATTAGATTTTCATTTCTTTGTTTCTTATGCTTCATTAACCTCAACTTAAATCGTGACTGCCTGGACTGTGACAAGGTATGATCACATTCTACATTCTTTCCATCAAAAGTCAAGCCTAGAGCTAAATCCTTTGTGCAAAGTCATCTTTCAGTTCATTCTTGCAAGTGTGGAAAATGACATGACTGCAGAGGGCAAAAAAATGTTTTCCTCTCCTCTTAAAACTGGATCCAGCCCTCAAACTGGGTCAAATCATCAAATTTCAAAGAAGCCAGAATGTGTAAGGGTATCGTATTTGAAATGACTGATAAAGAGAATTTTGACCTACTTTTACTTCGTAATTGCTTGTGACTTGACATCTCACTACTATCTTCCCTACATCACCTCATCCTTCTTCTCCCCTCCCCATAAACACACACACACACACACACACACACACACACACACACACACGCCCTCCCAGAGATTGGTTTTGGGGGTCTAACTCAAACCTGTGCTACTTGACCTGCAATTCTCTCCTATTTCCAAATGAATATTATCATGGTTTACCCAGGACCTTGTTTTCTCTTAGAGGGATGGGTGACTTAGCAACCATAGGACAAACGTCTCAGCTTTTTCACTTTTTCCTTTGTTTCTACTGAGCTTTTTCTCTGGATCTGGGAGCTGAGCAGTTTAGAACAAGGACCTTGGGTCTGCTTTGTCACCGCAGCACACAGTTGATGGTCTATAAACATTTGCTTAAAAGCATGCCATCCTCCCCATGCCTCCCCACCCACTCCCTTTGCCACACCTCCTTCCCATACCCCCTCCTCTATTCCACAGCTAGAGTGTGGAGAACATTTTTTCACACTTACGTCTGAGAGACTAAATAACTGAACTGAACTCTGGTTCATCTTTATGCTCCCTTAAGACTTCATGTGATTAACCCCAGCATGGTCACCTCAAAGATATTTGATCAGGTCTAAGAAAAGTAATACTGAAAACAACTCATCTCTCCGTTTGGGGGGTTTTCTTGGTGTCAAGCAGTTTGCAGGGTTTCTGAATGTGGGGACTGGTGAAGTTGGATGGGGAAAAACACACCTTTAAAGTCTCTGACCTCTGACCGAATTTGAGCATATCTGTCTGTAGTGGCAGAAACACCTGGAGCAGGTTTACTATGATCCAGGATAAAGGAGGCATAAAGGTGACCTCGGTGACTTTTTCAGGCTTTCAGTGATCTTTCTACACCTACACTGTTTGTAGTGAGGCAACCAGGCACAGGGCAGGCAGAGAGGCCTCCCAGTCCCCCTCGAACCTTCACTCCTGGGCTCTCTGGGGTTCTCTTGTGGTCTCCTGGTTGGTCTCTACCACACTCAGGCCGGTGTACGTCCTCTGCTGTGCCCATCTTACTGCAGGTATGTCTATCATTGATGCTAATGGCAGGAGGGGGGAAAAACCTGATCACTTCCATTGACCTTCTACCATCCTGTAGAAATGTGGCCACAAACTGCAGTGGGAAGAGAGTTCCTGTGGCTTTGTCTTCAAGAAAAATCACAGACATCTTCATGTAACAGTGCAGTCTGTGCAAACATCTCACACTTAACCATTTCAAAATCACAGTAGCATAAAGTGGATCTTGACATGTTTAACATGTATGGCAATATGAAGCAGCTCAAATGACAGTACTGCAAGTTATTTAAACTGATAACTTTTGTAGCATGTGGTTTTCTTTGTGTTTATGTATTTTTGCCATGTTTTTTCTTTTTCTTTTTTAAATTTATTTTTCCTCTCGTCAATTTTGGCATTTCACCTGGGTTTTCAAATGATAAGCTATGATTTCTCTATGACACTGTTATTATTTTTATTTCTTAGTTTTTCCAATTGTGTTGGTTTGCAAATCGCTCACAAGGAATGCACTTGGAGTTACGATTCCACACCTTCATATGTGTACATATAATTTTGAGAAGGGCTCGCTGGGCTTCATCCGGGACCAGAGGGCTCCCAGGTACAGAAAGGGTTAAGCAGCTCCACCCCCAGGCGAGTCGCGGGCTGCCAATCCCCTTCCGCCAGCAAGTCTCTGCATGGGGATCAGCGGGGAGCTCTGCTACCCGTAGCCCGAGCTAGGTGTGCGGGGGATCCGAGGAGCACTGTAGGGAGAGCACTTGAAGTCTGGGGCTTGGGGGCGCCATCCCGTGCCAGACCCGCGGGAGGCGACACAGAGAAGTGCGACCTCCAAGCGCCTAGATGGGCCGGGGGCGGCTGAGCGCGGGGGCGGGGAAGGGGCAGAGGGACCTTGGTCATTTTTATGACCAGTTGTGGAAGCGTTGGAGGTTTTTGGAGAGCCGTGACATTTCACAAGGGTCTCTGTGACCTTTGTTTAGGCAGAGTTGAACGGAGAGAGACGAGGGCAAATATGGAAAACAAGCTTCCCCCTGTCTTCTCTCCAACTCCTCCCGAACCGATGCCTCGTTTGAGGCTTGGAGATTTGATTTTGAAAAACTGTGCATCGGTCAGGCTGTTTCATGTCAGGCGCCCAGATTTTCAAAATAGTTATAAACCAGGATGTTAATCTATGAATATGCGGAGAGTAATGAAAGGTTCACAAAGATCCGAAAAGTGGGCAAGGAGGTTTAAAAGTTGATTTATGGTTTCGGCTCATTTCAGGAATATTTCTGCTCCCCAAAGTAGCATCTTTAAGCACAATATACAAGGGAGTCCAGAGAAACCATAGGAGCGTTCAGAAATCCGTGTCGACGTTAACAGTAAACATGGATAAAACTGGCATCCTTTTACAGAAACAATGCCCCTTCTAACTTTATGTTGCTAAAATTTTTAAATCCTCATGGCCAATTTCCCCCTGGATTTTGTTACCTTTCATTACTATCCTTCATTGGAGATTGTAGCTGTTTAGCTTGTAGAATATTGGTATACTTGCAGTTGTTTCCTAATCATATCACAAGAAATTCTTTAATTTACTCAGAAACACCGTATTACTTTTTTGAATGGATTACACTCAAGGTTTATATCAGTGATCTCTTCTACAAGGAGCCTTTAGGTCTTGGAGTTACAGATCTGGGTCTTGTTACTCACTGAATAATCTCTGCAAATTATGTTCGCTTCAAGTTTCACTAAGTGTAAAATGAAAGTGGTAATATTCACCCTAGGGTCACAGAAATAAAATTATTCATAGAAATCATTGCGCAGATGGTGTCTGACAAACAATAAACACTTAAAAATCTTATTATTGTAAAAAAAATCTAATGTAATTTGTTTGGCTATTCAGTTTGAGTCAATAAATATGCAGAACATCTACTATGTACTGTGCTCTCTTAACATCTTTGCAAATGTTATTGCTCTTACTAGAAGTCTTTTTCTCACTCTTCGCTTGACCAATTCTCATTTCTTTTTATTTATTCTGTTTAGGTGCCAAAATGACCCACGAAGTCATCGCAACACCCTTTCACACTCTGGCATCAGGTTTACGGTTAGGGTCTCCTGTAGTATCATCACAACACTAAGCAAACCACTGTATGGCTTTCTGTCTATTGCACTTGCTGAACTCAAAGTCAATATTTATCTTTGATCCTAATATGTTGTTTGGCAGAGAACACATAGATGAACTTTTTTTTTAAATTAAAATATGGAATGCTTCACGAATTTGTGTATAATCCATGTAGGGGCCATGCCAATTTTCTCTGTATCATTCCAATTTTAGTATATGTGCTGCTGGAGCAAACACTGAAAGTTTATTTACTGTATAAAATGGGGTGATAATAGTTGAGCAAAGGAAGGATGGCAATACATACAGTATGACAACTTCCAGCAATTCAATTGTGAGAACTCTGTAAATGGTCCTCCTCCTTCAACTCTCCCCACCTCCCCCACCCCTACTTTACAGACTATTGCCTCTGCATATAATACATCTCTCTCTCACACACACACACACACACACACACACACACACACACCCCTGCATGAGAGAAAGAGAGAGAGAAAATATAGCCATCCTTTTTCTAGGCTCTGGCTATCTCTGCAACCGTATCAACTATCACTCTCACCTACCCTCACTCCAGTTCTGTCTCCTTGTTCTTCAGCATGACACATTTTCACATCATCTCTTTGCATTTGCCGCTCCCTCTGCCGGAATTCTTTCCCCTTATATTCACATCTCTTGTTCCTTTACATCATTAGATGCTCTGCTCAAATGTCTTCTCACCAGAGTGGTCTTCCCTATATTCTATTAAAATAGGACCCACTATTTATAATTGTTCACTTAGGGTCCCTTGTCACATCATAGGCTTTATAGATTACAAACATGGTCAAATTAGAAGCTTTTGTTTTGTTCACTGCATATATCTATATTCCCAGCACTTGGGAGGTACCTAGCATTATAAAAAGGAAAACAAAATATAAGAACTGTGAAGAAACAAGCTTGTTTGTGTGTACACAGAATATTTGGTTGTGTATGTACAAAGCCCCAGATTACATACAGATATAGGAACTAATGAGAGTTTGGCAGAGTTGTTGGAAACAGAAATCAACCTTAACTAAAAAAAAAAAAAAAGTTTTAACTAAAAATATACCATAAAGTAGCATCAAAAAGTGTGACGTCCTGAGGAAATATTAACAAAAGGCAGCATTTATGGAGAAAATTATAAAACTTTATTGAAAGACATTTAAAAAGCCTAAATAAATGGAGAGCTATACCGTGTTCATGGACTAGAGGCCTTAATATTGTAATTAATCTAGAAATTCAATATAAATCCAATAGAAATTCCAACTTATGTTTTGTTTTAGAATTTGACAATGTAATGCTAGAAGCTGTATGGAAGAGCAAATGGCTAAGAGCAGCCAAGATGCTCCCCAGGAAGAAAAAGTTGGTGTTAATGTTAGAAGTGGAGGAGGGATTTATCCTGAGATATCAAGACCTTTTTCTAAAGTTGTAGCACTCAGGATTTTATAGTAATGCCACAAGTAAAACAGATTAACCAATGTGTCAAAATACACACACACACACAAACTTGGGTTTATAAAAGAGTCAGTGTTACAAATCAGCAGGGTAGGCAACTTCAGAAAATATGCTGGGACAATCACTTACCCATATGGCAAAAAATATTGAACCTTTATCTCACACTTTTCAGGGAAGACAAAAGACAAACATGAAAAGCAAAACTACAGAACTTTTACAAGGCAATAAAGACTATCTTTAGGACTTTGGATAGGAAATGATCTCCCTCACCATCAAGCCAACTTGTATCCAGTTTTAGAAGACACTTTTCAGAAGCAATAACTTCCAACAGGACCTCAGTGACAATCCTTAACGTTTTACAACTTCCAAACTCCCCTCCCCCAAAAGTCAACAAAGGCTTCTTCTGTTGTAGCTGTTGTGAACAGGAAAAGTTTTCAGCAGGGGTGGACATTTTGCATGAATGTTAAGAGCCGCTCATTGATCAACTCTGACATGGAGGAAATGAACTAAAACCTGCCTATCTTAGTGGGATCATTCACAAACTACAAACAGGAATCTTGGCTCTTCTGAGCAACACCGTCTTGAAGTCACCACTGGAAAGCCTGAGGACACAGACACAGTTGATTTTAGGGGCACCAAGGCCACATAATGGCTCTTGGTTTCAGGAAGTCAAGTCTATGTTGACAGCATCGGGAAAGGAGCAGACATAAAGTTTGCTTCCCTACTCTACAAGGCTTCTGAGCCAAAGGGGCTGACTGTGACTGTCAGTCTCTCCCGGGAACCAAGAATAACTGACAGCTATGTAAAATCCTGTTTTCCTCCCATTTCAGTCCAGCTTCTGAGACATTCTACTAGTGGTATTTGCCCTTTCCACAAAAGACGACAACAAAGTGTCCTGCGTGCTAACAATATAACTTAAAAAAAAATTCTACCTTTTTATAAAACTCGATTTAAAAAAAAATAGCATTTCAAACCGCAGAGTCACTAGAAGTACAGAGCTATCCAAAGAGCACACTTCACTTGGCATCTCCCGCGCCTTCTGCTTTCTGTGACTGGGCTGTGGCGGCATCTCTGTTTTTTGCAGGGTTGTTCACATCCTTGCCACTCTCTGTTTTCCCCTTTCTGCCTTTGGGTGCTTTCTCCCCCTTCTTTGCGGGGGCCTTCTTGGGCCTGGGCTCTGGTTTGGGAGGGGCGGGCTTAGCGGACAACCGAGCTGATCTCCTCTGAGGCTCATCCTTCACCTTCGCTTTGTCGCCCTTGGCGTCTCCTTTTGCCTTCCTCTTAGGCATGGCGGCTGCAGTGAGTGCCTGGCCGGTGCTGTGCTAGTCCAGAGGGGGCTTCTGTCTTCCTCACGCTGCTCCTAGAAAGATTTCCTTAATAAGATACAAAAAGTGTATCATCCATCAAGGGAAAAGTCTGACAGATCTGACTACATTAAAATCAGTAACCTGAGTATAGCAAATAGGTAGCATAAAGAAGGAAAATGAAAAGTTATCAGCTGGACAGATATTCATAGGACCATTAACTGACAAATGATTAGACTCCGGAATATATAGAGAATTCCTCCAGATCTATGAGAAAAGGGCACATTGAAAAGTCTAAAACAATGTGCAGACTGTTAAGTACTTCTTAGAAGCAGCATGAATGGTGAATAAGCACATAAAAATATGCTCAACCCCGTTATTTGTATGTGAAATGTACACTGAAACCACAGGATATAATATTTCATAACCATCAAATTGGTAAAAACCAAATTATCTGACAACCGAGGGGCTTGGCAGATGTGGAACAACTGAAACATTTTGACACTGCTGGAGTGTGTACAGAAGTGTATTCACTTGGAAAACAATGTGGCATTATCTAAAGCAATTTCACAGAAGACCCCTACAAAAAATTAATAGCAACTCTGGAATTTGGAAAAAACTAGCAACTGTCTAGTGTCCTTTACTAGTATAATAAATGCTTTATGGAAGTATGCAGGAAATACTATTCACCAGCAGAAACGAACAGATTACAGCTACATGCAAAAGACCAAATAAACAAAAAAACCCAAAAACTATGCCTAAATCTCAAGAACACACTGTTGTGTAAAATATGTACGGTATAGATCCATTAATAAGTGTAAAGCTAGATGACATGTTTAGAGTACAAGTATGTGGTAAACCTTTTTTTTTTTTTCAAGCAAAGGATTAACATAAAAACTAGGAGGGCAGTCCCTGTCAGAGGGGTTTGACTAATGGAGCTCGGTGGAGCTGGGGTTAGTCCAGAGATAAGGGGCTAGGGTGTGATCTCTTCCTTGAACTGGGGAGAGGCAAGGCTGCTGTATGTTATTCTCTATATTTTACACAGAGAAATTTTATACCTTTGCTCGAGAATTAATAAAAACTACTTTTGAAAGGTGGGTAGCTCAGAGCACAGATTCAGAATAGAAAATTATTTAAGTCTGGATAATCTGACCTGGGCCCGTGGCCAGCATTCCAAAGCACTGTGTGCCTTTTTAAAAGCTTTTAGCCCAGACTAGTCATTCACACTTTCTGCCCCACCCTTGAAAAGGTTTCCTGGGGTACTTTGTAAACCTACGTCCTACACAATTTTGTCTTTCAGGGAAAAAATGATCTGAACTGACCCAGAGTTTTGGCTGTGGTTTTCCCCCTCTCTCGGACCTCACCTTCTAGATGTAGTAGGTAAACATGATCATAAATCAAATTTAGATTAGATTTTTATGTTCCTTGGCTAATAAAAGCAACCACCTGAAAATGGTGCTAGAACATCAAATTCTTTTTGATACCTATTTTTCTCCCCATTTCTTCACTATGAACAGAATTTCTGGGAACTTTGCACTTCTTCCTTCCTCCCTTCCTGCTTGTGGAACAAAGGGAGAGATGAGATTTAGTATAAAGAAGAGAGAAGAACAAAAGTGGGAGTGTGCCTGGTCGGCCACTACTTCCCTTGGGGAAGGCACACTGGGAGCTGGGATTAAAATTGGACAGGAGGTAGTTTCTTCTCACGTGAACAGTAATTCACTGGAAAGCTAATGTGAAATTATCTGGAGCCTTCTCTTCTCTCGATGGCTCTCCCCTTGCCTCTACATATTCTGAATTACTGAGGGCCAAAAAGTCTCTCTTGTCACCAAGAGACACTTTGTCTCTTGTCTTGGTGACAAGAGAGTCTGCAGTTCTGCTGGTCCAGCTCAACCCACCTGCTCTCCAGAGACATCCTTCCCTAGAATTAATTACATTCACGCTCCATTTGAGTTTCAGTTTCCTCTCCCAAATGCACTACTAAAGGAATGTTTAAATAATTCTTAGAGAGAAAAAGTTGTTTTAATTCAAATTTGAAAATAATAAAGACAAAGAAATTTTAATGAAAGAATTGAGGAGGATGTCGGAGATCACTTAGGTCAAAGTAGGGTATGATAATCGTGTGTCCAGAAAGAAACAGGCAGGAGAAAGACAGTTGTTTTTATAAGAAAGAAGCCAATGTTGAAAGAGATTTTATGGCATAAAAATCACTTGGTCTAAAATCAGGAGAACTTGGTTTATGCTTGTTGCCCCAGGATAATTATTAGTAATCTTCCCTTTCCCTCTCAAGAATGTGCAAACTTGGACAACACGTGGAAAACTCACCCTCAGTCCTCTGCACATATTCCCAGAGGCCTTTTTGTTACCAGGGAATGACAGAGGAAACCAAAGGGCTATTGTTCTAGACCTCACTTTCCTAGAGAATGGACATTCCATACTGTTCACTTTCCATCTCACTCCAAAACTGTTTGTAGCCCAGCTCCTGGTGTGGAAGGCTCACAATCTGTTTCCTGTTCTCAGTCTTCTTCACCTTGGATCCCTTGAGTCCATACCAAGCAGGTGGCCATGATGGCCACACATCAGAGGCCAAAACACAGTCAGTGACGGTAAAAATAAATACAAGGAAAATGGGCCACTGTTATCTGGACACGTTATCTGGATATATGAACACAGACGACTTCCTTGAAACTCACCTTCAGGAAGCTTATCAGGAGTCCAGCTGGCTGACTGTCCAGAGACCTTACAAATAGAGGAGACAGACACAAATAACAGAAAAGAGCCAGAGGCTCTTTTAGCCATAAGGCTAAGGAGGGTTGAAGAGGGGACTTCTCACCACCCAGTGGGTTAACTTAGAAATTACTTGAGATGGAACACAGGGGAACTTTCAGGACGCTGAAACTATTCTGTATGCTATAGTGATGCTGGGTATATGGCATTAGATTGGTAAAACCTACAGAACTGCATACAAAGAGTGAACAACAAAACTCTGGTCCTTAGTTAATAATAAATGCTGGTTCATCCATTGCAACAAGTGTACCACACCAGTGAAAATTGTTCGTAGGAGAAACTGAGACGAGGGAAAGGAAGTATATGGGAACTCTCTATGCGTCTACTCAATTTTTCTGTATGCCAAAAACTGTTCTAAAAATAGTCTATTTATGTAAAAAAAAAAAAACCCAACACTTTGAGAATTAAAGAAGTAATTAGTAGGTAATAAAATATACAAGTCTAGGATTACAAACATTTCATTGTGCATGTAAAAACAAAGAAAAATTACTAACTGATAGATAAATCTTTTAAGTAATTCTATAAATTTTAGGAATAGAGAGATAGGACTTTAGATGATATCACCAGGACAAGAAATGATCAAGACAAATACTGAGCTTATTTTCTCAAGCCACGGCAATCTTTGAAGTTTTAGGAATCTAACAATTCCTCCTTGTTAAAGTAACACTTCTAAGGACAAAATTACATTAATAGAGAACAGAACAAGTTAGTGGAAGCTCTGGATCACTCTTCATATTGCAAAATAAAAAACCTGGACTAAAATTCTTGCAAAAGCTCTCCATTTAACCAGACTGCTTATTTCAAAATGTGGAAATGTATCCCCTCTTCAGCAGCTCCAGGGGAGAGGGAACATCTGCTCTATGCGTCCTTAAAATCCCCTTGTTAACTATGAAGACTTGCGGTTTGGGGTTTTGTTTTGTTTTGTTTTTTTTATTAGAAAAAGATACATGAAGTTTAAATTAACTGGCAGAAATAGATTTTTTTTAAAGAAAGATTAATAGTGAAATTAAAAGCAAGTAATATATTCTCTGCAGAAATATGCAAATGATGAATATGATGAAAAGAGGCTGGTGTATGAAAATTTTCTGAGGTTCACTTCTGGGAATTCCCCCAACTGTCAACAATAATGGACATTAATACATTCACCACTGTCCTTAGAAATAAGTGATATAAGCTGAATTTTGACCCTTTCCAACCATATTCACAGGTCGAAGTCCTAATCCCCAGTACCTTGGACTGTGAATGCTGAAGATGGGGCCTTTAAAGAGGTAATTAAGGTAAGATGAGGTCACGTAACTATTTTCCTCACCAGAAGAGATCAGGACACTGACAACAGAAGGAGGACCTGGTGAGCCCAAAAGGAGGTGACTCTGCAAGACAAGGAGAGAGGCCTCTTAGGACACCACATCTTGGACCTCCAGGTTCCAGAATTGTGACAAAACAAACTTCTGTTGTTTAAGACATGTACTCTGTGGTGGTTTGTTATGGCAGCCCTAGCAACACAGAGCTAACACAGGAGGGACAAGTGTAAACACCTGAGTGACCTGTGACATGTCTTGGATTAGAACCATGTTTCATCCATTTTTCAATGTCCTTTTTCCATTTTTCCCACTCTCACCGTAAGTCCGTCTCCAGGGCCCACGTCCACCAACGCATGCCACGCACGCTTCAGCATCATCCATTGCTCCCTTGACTGTTATCGAACTGGCTTTCTGGGGAGATAGTTCTAACTTTACTGCTAGTGTCAATGCCACCCCAAAGTCAGAAGGCCTCCCTCTAACTCGGCCTCTTATTTATGGCAAAATAATGGCTGCAGGTAGAAGGGGAGTCCTTGGTTAGGGTTAACCACCAAGCTTAGGAAGGAGAATGAACAATACAATAAAAAAACAAAACAAAAGGTCACATGGTGTCTGTCTCCAGGGACTATTCTTCTCTACCTTCCAAAGGAAATATCATTCAGGGAAGCAGAGCTTCCTTTTGGGGTGAAGAAAGGGAGGTTGGAGGAGGCAGGCGCATTAGGGGAAGATGAGAAAGGGCAGAGTGTCTAGAAGGGCAGGGCTGTCGCTTATCTCCTCAGCAAGCTCCTGGTTTGAACAGAGTCAGCGATCTGCATCTGTGACCCTTTGGCTGGGGGACATGGCTGGAGGGACGCTCCCCAGACCAGCTGAAGTCCTCCTGCCACTGGCATCTGAGAAAGTAGAGATGACAAATCCTCAAAAGTCCTCCCAGGCCCCTGGGGCCCTTGCCCCCCTCCAGGGTAACACACCCCATTCACTTGCTGGTTTTTGAGTGGTGGAGAGGGGATTTTATTATTTATTTAGAAAATGGGATCTTTCTTTTTCCTTTTTTAAAATTGAGGTAACTTTGGTTTATAACACTGTTTGTTTTAGGGGTGCAGGTTCACGCTTCTAACGTACGTTACCACACTGGGCCCACCACAAAAGTACTAACATCCTAGTAACTCTCCACCACAGTCCTTTGGATCCCTTCTATCCTTTGCTCTCCCCTCTTGTCCTCTGATTTTAAAAGAAAATGTCTTAGACAAATTGCTACTGAGCACACACCCAAGCTATTATTCTGCTAACAAGGCAACCATAGGTCCTTCAGAGAAGGGATGAAGATGAAGGAGTAAAAGGGCCAGGAAAGGGAAAGCCTGCACAGACTTTTTAAAACAAGAAAAAGAAAACCGCTCACTACGTAAGGACTGTTTTTCCTCTTCTGACGTTTTCCATTCAAACAACATTCGCATCTGTCATTTAAGTTCATCTGGAGCAAAGTGCCCCTGAGGCTGGGCTTGGCAACCCTTAGAAATAATAACAGTAACAACAGTAACAGCTTAATTAAGAGGAAGTCTTAATTAAGATTAAGAAGAAAACTGTAATTTCTTCATAATTAAGAAGAAAATCTCGAATAGACACCTGAGGCTGCGAGGTGGAATAACAGGACTTTTTCTCCCGACAAAAGCCTTGGATTGAAACGCTGAAGGCCTCGTGTGGGATGGAGGGCAGGGGCCGCACCCCAGGGCACAGTCCTGAGTTTAAACTTGGTGCTGTGGTGGCTTCTCAAGCTTCCAGGCCACCCAGGTGGTCCATCTCTTAACTTTGAGATTTTTTTTCTTTTCTTTTTGACGGGGAGAGCACAAGGTCAAAGTGGAGGAAGACTCAGACTTTCGGGGTCCCTTCAGTGGGGCTTTCCCGAAGGTGACTCCTTGTAAACAGAGGAGGGAGGGCAAGAGGGTGAGAAGCGTCAGCCCCGGCCAGGCCGCCCAGCCCGCCCCTGCGACCTCTTCGGGTCACAGGCCTGCGGGTTTAATCCTCTCCTCGTCCCCCATTTTTTCTGCCCTGGAGCCGCGGTAGGGGCTTCTCAGCCCGGCAGGGCCCGCGATCCGCGACCCCACCTCCCGAGGTCGTCTTTCCCAGCGGTTCGCACTCGGGTCCCGGGGAAGACGCGCGGTTACCCTGGAGACCGCACAGCGAGGCCGTCGGGGGCCCAGCTCCCCAGCGACCCCCGGGGCCGGCGGCTGCGGGATCCCGCGTCTCTGCAGGGCGGCGGGACTCGGCCCATTCTCCGGAGACGCACACTGAGGCCTCGGCCGCACTCACCCGAGCGTCGCCGCCGTCCTCCCTCCCGCGCGGGTGCCTCGCGCTCCCTCCCGCAGGGCCGGAGCGGACCGCAGGATGGCGAGGAGCAGCGGCGCCGGGCGCTGCAAGGAACAGGAAGGCCCGGCGGGGCGAGGATGCGCTTCCGGGGCTGCGGGCGCCCGGCCGCCGCGCGTCGGAGCCGGGGACGGGCCAGCTCTCCCCTCGCGATACGTGGGTCTTCCTCCGAGGCCGCGCCGGCCTCACCCTCAGCAGCGCCGCCCCAGCAGCACGGCCTCGGGTGAGCAAGCGAAGAAAAGAAGAGGGATGTTTTTACGAAAGCGTGGAAATTAAAAGTATACGTGCATATTAACGTTTAGAGACTTGAACGCAGGAAGAAAAACATGCATGTTTCCGCCCGGTTTCGAACCGGGGACCTTTCGCGTGTGAGGCGAACGTGATAACCACTACACTACGGAAACTCTGCGAGGAGAACGCCTCTGAGTTGCTAGTTCCCACTAATAATCAGGCCCCAGCTGCGCTCCGTCTTTGCAGCAGTGCATGCTGTGCGCATGCGTCTCTGCACCGTTCTCCCCAGTCACAGAAACCAAGCGGCGCCCAGCAAGAGGCCCTGCCGTGTGCGGGAGTGACGCCATATCTTAATCCCTTACTCTGGAAATGACAGAATACAGACCGAAAGACTTTAATCCTTACGAATAGCCCTCCATCGTTCTGAATAACCATATTCTGAATAACCATATGGTTCCGAATAACCATATTCCTTAATTTCTTCCCCTTTGCTTCAAACCCATCCTTCCGGAGGAGTGAACTGGCGCGGCTGGGCGGGACCTGGGCCGCGCACCTCTCGGAACGTGCGCTGGGGAGCGCCACCTCCTGGACGGACGAAGAACGTGTGCTGCAAAGGTATGACGATGACCCTCGTTGTGGTCAAAGGGGCTTCTTCTTGCTCCTAAGACTACTGGGCATCTTGTACGAATTTACTAGTCCCACTGGGCTTCGCAGTGGAGGTGAGAAAAGGAACAAAAGACAAGCGCGTACACCGAGCCAGCCAGGAGTCGAACCTGGAATCTTCTGATCCGTAGTCAGACGCGTTATCCATTGCGCCACTGGCCCCGCACGTAGGAGGCTAGGCGGCAGTCGGGCCTTCATCAGAAAGCAGGCGGCGGCTGGGTCCTCTCGGCTGCGTTGGCTTGAACCCGAAAGCCACTATTTCCTGGTTAACCCAGGCTTAGTGAGTGTAGACACCCTAGCGGCCATTAGGTTTCTGCTAGGTAGCTGCCCTTTTCTCGGTCTGTCTCTGCCCCCTGAAAAATGGCAGTGGGAGGCAAGCCGGGCACCTTTCTTGCCCGCAGATGACCTCTGCATTCATGAATTTATTCATTCGCCCAAGATTACAGTAGTGGCCGCTGCAAATACTACCGTAAAAAAAACCGAGGTGACCTCTGTTCGCAAGAAGATTGCACGGCCGTGGAGGAGGCAATGATAAGTACTAAATAAATAAAATAATGGTGATAAGCACTTGGAGGTAACAAACACACACAAAAAGCTGCGGAAGATAATAGGAAAGCCCAGCAGGGAAGGTGATAGAGAGAAAACTGTGTGTCTCAGGGAAAGAGCCATGAGGGTCGATCTCCAAGGCAACGGCCTGGAAGTGGGAGTGGGCGTGAGAAGTCCCAGAAACACAGAGACCAGTACTTGAGTGGCCAGTGGTAGGCCTGGCCGGGAGATTACCTCCGGCCTTATCGTGACAATTAGCCACTGTGTAGGAAAGTGAAAGGCAGTCAGTGTAGGGTGACATAATCTTTCTTGTCTCCCCTTGAGACAAGAAATTGAACTCTTTCTTTATTTCAAATATTCTAAGCAAAACTTTGTGCTAAGCATCCTCATTGCTTACTGAGGGCCTACTGAGGGCCTGCGGAATTTTACACCTTTAAAAGGAACATCTTCAGCGCTCACTTGTTTGCTTTCTCAGGAAGCAAGTGCCTCCTAATGGTGTGTTTTAGCCCCTCTGTATTCTGAGAAGGAATCATTATCACCATGTCTCGTGAGCATTTTAAATTGAAGGGCTGAAAAAGAGATGGAGTAAAACTGGCTAACATTGAGAATATACACACAGAGATTAGAGAATATTTGTTTTCAGTTCACAAGGTTGCAACAACTCTCATAAAAAATATACATTTTTCTGCTGTTTCTACATAAACATTAAGATAAACCTACTTTTGAATTCCTCCCCAGTTTTATACTGTGTATCCCTAAGGCACTTTGGTGATTATGGGCTCCATCACAAAATCATTTTTTAAATATAAAGGAAAAAATATATAAGATTTCAAAAAGAAGTCAGTTGTATTGAAATATGTTATCAAAATGTATGACATAATGATATTTATATTCCTTTATTAATGCACTAAATGACAATATCCAGCAAGAAGGCTAATAAATACTGCAATTTCAAGGCATAAACCTAACAAGCATAAATGATACTTTAGGAAAATTGCAATGACTGTAATTTGAGATGAAAGTGTTTGATTTTCAATAGTGATAAAGTCAAAAGGACTGAAATATCATTCTGTTACGTTGCTGACATTCATAAATGGAAGGAAATGCAGAGTTTCAGTAGCAAATTTTCCCATGCAAGTTCACAGACCTCTCCCTCCCCATTAGAAACAAAAGGTGGTTTCTCTAGAGGAGTTTGGAAACAGAAAATTGGGTTTGAATCTTCATAAATGAAACAAACTAGGGAGCCTCTTGGTTCTATTTTACCCTCATCACATACCCAGCATGGGGAGACCAGATCCTAGGGTGTCTCTGGAAGTCACAGCTTCCATCATGCAGCTCTGAAATGAGCTTCGGCGCAGTTGGCTGGAGGCCCCGTCCACATTTACTCTCTTCGGTGTTTTTCCGCAAAGTCCTCTGTAGCAAAATAAAAAGTGATCCTATCTTATCTGGGCACCAGGTGGGCCAGACACCAACATTTGCTCTACTCTGGGAAGACAGCCAATTTCCTCATTGTTTTCTCCTTATTAGTCACTGTGTAGGAAAGTGGAGGGCCTTGTAGGGTGAACCATGTACCTGTGAACCATGCACAACTCTGTTGATCTTAGCAGAACAGAGACACACATGACATATCCCCCAGGACATTTGGCACCAGTGGTCTTACACAGAATGATCACCCGGACTAAGGGGACCTATAAGAAGCCCCTAATAGGGGGGTGGTGTGGGTCCTGCTTGGGCCCAGTGGCTGCGTTGCTGAGGACCTTGTGTGTATGTTGCTGTTAATCAACTTTGTGGTTAATGGAAGTACCACTGCTTTCTTCTTGAGACTCAAATGACCATATCAGTTAAGAGAAACTTAATTGTTTCCACAGCAGCACAGACCTCCCTCTGTGTTGCAGACTTTAAATGCTTCTCTTGGCAGCTTCAAATTTCTCTGCCCTGTTTACAGCCTGACATGAGCTGAGGCATGTTTTTACCTAGCTCATGGATTTTCTACTGAGTCTTCTGAGACTCTGTAGTTTCCAGCTTCCAGTGTTTTCTTCAATGATTATATTAGTCAGAGAAACAGAAGTCGAGTCCAGAAAGGAAAAAACCAGGGCCTTCCTGGTGGTGCAGGGGTTAAACTCTCAGTGCTATCAAGCTATCACCAACACCCCCACCCCCAGCTGAGCCACATAGTGCTCAGACCTCTCCTGACTTGCCCACTGCTCCCCTCAGCAGTGTATTTCGGTAGATCTGCCTGTTCTGCTCCCCACTCCATCTCTGGTGAATCTTCTCACCACCCCCACACCTCTGGCCTATACTCCAGTTCTTGTATACATAAATAAATCTTTGAAAAAAAAGAAGGAAAAAAACAGAAACAGTAGGAAAATATACATATGCATGCACATAAATATATACACATATATACCCTTATATAGGAATATGTACGTATATACATATCTGCGTGTATGCACACACACATAGAGGAGTTGGGGTTGGTTGATGTGATTATGGAAACTATCTTTAGGGCATGCTGCAATCTAGAAAATCTCAGGTAGAAGTTGATGCTGCAATCTTGAGACAGAATTTCTTCAGGAAACCCTCCATTTTGCTCTTAAAACCTTTCAACTGACGGGTGAAGGCCCACCCACTTAGCTGAGCATCATCTCCCTGACTTATAGTATCTAATTACAGATGTTAACCACATGTGCAAAATACCTCCACACATAGCAACATCTAGATTCATGTTTAACTGAATAATTGGGGGCTACAGGCTAGCCCTGGACACATCAAGCTAACATCACAGTGGTAGACCCTTCTCTGTGTCTCAGAGAACAGTTCCTTCAGTTCATTCCCAGCATCTGGAAAATTCTGTCTGCCACATTTCTTTATTGTCAGTTGTCTGTGACACAGTCATGTGCATTTTCTCCAGTGACAGAGGTGTGGAACAGAGTTGATATGAGGCCTTAGCAGGGTTCTTCCTGCTCACTAGGTGTGGTTCTGCTAGACTTAAATGATTTGCTTGGCTACCATTTTGGTTAGGTCCAGTCTGCACTCCGATACAAGGTCAGAACAGTTGGTCAGTTATATGACCTAAAAGAATGTAATATACCAGACCCTACAAGGCTCCTTTCAAGTAAGCAAGACACCAGGATGCTTGATTACCCTGGGACAGTGGTTTGACGGGGAACACCCAGGGAGCTATTGACTGATGTGTGACCATGAACCCCAGAGGCTGATCGGAATGCCTTGCTGATAAGATTGGAACCATGGCTGGGAATCTGGCGTATGGTTCCGATTACAGCATCTGATCCTCAAGCAGAGAAGAAATACCTGGGGAGCAGACTCACAACCCCTAAAGCTTTAGATGACATAAGCATATTTTCAGTTTCAGCCATCTTTTTTCTCTTTGTCTTCCTACCACACGTAACTGCTACTGTATGATTATTCTGGCTATAAAAAGGCCAGGATCTTGCTCATGGAGCAGCATCCTGCTTGTGCAGCCCACTCCACAACTCACGTTTGTCAGTGTGGTGTTGCCAGCGCAACAACCTGGGAATTGAGTAGAAGAGAGGGTTCACACCCAGATTTCTGGAAATGATTACTTCAGTCTCCTAAGATGTCTCTCAGTTTTCTCCTCTTTCCTCTATATATCCAATCGGTCACTAAGCCCTATGGATATTACTTTTTGGGACTCAGAATATTATTATTAAACAAAAATATTTTTAAAATCTACCACAAGGAAGGCACTGTTTTAGGGAAATAGCAGCAATTAAGAAACTAGTTAAAAATATCTTTGACTTCCTAGAATATCTGTGCAAATTTAAACAGCAGAGAGTCAAAAGAAAAAGCAACAGTTATCTTGTTGAATGTCTGCCATAGTTTGGTCAAAGTTGTGTTAGGTGTGACTAAGCTGTTTAAGATTGTATTGGTTCTAAACACACTAATAACATGATGGTTAATCTTATAATAGTAAAGAAACAGGTGCTTATTTCATGAATTTCCATTGAACTATGTAAGTTCATAGGCTTTCAATCTTTTTATGAAAATAAGAAATCTAGCGGCCTTCCTGGTGGCACAACAGGATGAGTCTCAGCACTATGAAGCTATCAGCAGCCACTGAAGCACAGGTTTAATCCCCAGCCGGGGAGCTGGCCCACATGGCGCAGCAGACCTCTCCTGTCTCCCTGCTGCTCCCCTCAGCAGAGTATTTCAGTGTGTCGCCTGTTCTGCTCCCCACTCTGTCTCTGGTGAATGCTCTCACCAGCCCCCCTACACCTCTGGCCTACACCCCAGCTTGTATGCATAAATAAATAAATCTTAAAAAAAAAATTAGGCTAGAAAAGCTTCTCTCATTGTCCATTATACCCCTGCCCCTTTTCCACCTACTTCATCCAAACCACCCTCAGCATCAGCCCCCACAGCTGCTTTCCTTCCAGTCTCACCGTTGGAGACCCAGGCCTCTCCCCTTCCTCATGAATGTTGTCCCCTGCAGAGTCACGGTCCTTACCAGGCCCCAGTGGTCCTCCTGGTCGCTTACCCTCGTGCTGACCCTCTTGACCATCCTCTAAACAGTAGCCAAAGGGATCTTCCTGAAGTCTCTTCCCTGCTCTATAGCCTTCCGTAGCTCCCCAGTGGATTCTGGAGGAAGCCTGAGCCCCTCATCTTGGCTGGTGCCCTCCACAGCATAGTCTTCCCCCGCCAGCCTGCCATCTGTCCAGCAGATTCCTGTCTTCAGCCTCCTCCTCACATTTGACCTAATGTGTCCTGTAGCCCCGAACAGAAATTCTTTGAGCAAGTCAAGCCATGCTCTATTAAATAAGTATTTACCGAGCCCCTACTGTATGTTAAATGCCGCAACGCAGCAATAACCGAGGACCACCCTCTCACAGTACCGGAGGACCAGATGTGTGATGGTGGTGGCCTCTCTGTACTGTCTCACAAAGTGTGTGGCTGGGCATCCATCTACAATAGGTTTGTGTGATCACAACCTTTGGTATTTAGATGACAAAATACCATACAGACGCATTTCTCAGAATATATCCTGATTGTTCAGGGACTGTATATCCGTAGAAATGGACTTGCTAGGTCTTATGGTAACTCTATGTTAGTTAAAGTGTTTGAAGAACTGCCAGACTGTTTTCCAAAGTGGCTGCACTACTTTTCATTCCCACCAGTGGTGTGTGAGGATTCCAAACTCTTCTTATTGCCCGTCCTTTGATAGAGGCCTTCTTGGTAGGTGTGAGTGTTGCCTCCTTGTGGCTTTGGTTTGCATTTCCTTGGTGGCTGCTGGTATCAAGCATCTTTCCTCATTACTGGGTCTATTTACTTATTATGTATTTTTTGCCTTATTGTTTTTTGTTAGCTTTTTCCTTGGTTCCTATTATTATCTTTGCATGCTGCCACTCCCTGCCAACACAATGCCGGCTCCATCAATGGCAGAAACTCTGTTTTCTTTCCATCACTCTGTCCCTAGTGTCTAGCCTAGCACCCTCTGACCATATTTGTGGACTATAAGTGGATGAACGCCCATTTTAAAGGCAGTGAGATCATAGAAAATATCTATTGGTCTCTGATGTAGTTGTATCTGGTTCCTGGCACAGAATTCCTGAAACCTTGGTGATTTCCTAAGTGAAGAAAGTTTTTCTACTATTGGTCTTTCACCCGGTCCCTGACACAAATCTCTTAAAACCCTTATATATTCCTAACTGATAAGGGCCCTCAACATCTTTAGTTCCACTGAAGTGAGAGCTCTGTTGGCTCCTGCTGGCAGAGGGCTGGTCCCCAGAAAGACCATGTCATGACTAGAATTTTCCAGCCCTGCCTCCCATTCTCCAGAAGGGGCCTGGGAATGGAATTAATAACTAATCATGTCTATATCAGGAAGTCTCCATGAAATCCCATTCCAGGGGGTTCAGAAAGCTTCCAGATTCACACTGGGAAGGACGTGTACCCCAGCTCCAACAGGATGGAAGCACCTGCCATGGGGACTGTTCCAGATCTCAGTCTATGTATCTCTTCATCTGACTATTCATTTGTGTCCCTTATCACCTCCTCTGACAAGCTGGTAAAAGTAAAAAAGAAAGAGAGGGAGGAACGAACAGTGAGCTCACAAGCTTCTCTCCTATGGAGCTGAGGAGGAGAGGGAGACGAGCCTTTATCCGTTTCCAAAACCAGGTTGTTAATTACGAAGTCTTTCTTTAATGTACAGCTCTGTAAGGTTAATATTATAAAGTTAACTTTTGAAGTTAATGTTCTAAGCAGAAGTAGGCAGGTGGAGCACAATTTTATGGAAAGAATTAGGATAAAGTATAACTGGAATTTTAATGAACAATCCTGAAATAAACAACAGAGAACTTGCTTCCTGCAGGTGTTGCTGGCAATAGCGGGCTCCTCCACTGGTGCCCAGCAGAAATCAAACATCTGTAAACTGGAAAAAGGTCTCAATGCTACTTAGACAAAAAGTTTATTAGATAGTCAAAGTGAGGATTCCAATCCATGAAGTAGTCCAACATTTTACACTGTAGTTCTGTTCCTATTCAGACAAGTTTGAATTTAGTTTTTTTTTAATTATTTATTTATTTATATTTCACATCATTGTTCATTTTTTTCACAATGTTTGCTTTCCTTTCTCAGGTGTAACCCCCATAGAATTTCTACCACCCTTTTACCTGTGCACCATCACCATAATCCCTTGTGCTCTTCCTGCCCTTGTTTTGATCTCTCTCCCTCCCCCTCCCCTGCAGAATGTCTCTGATTTATAGTTGCCTCTTTATTTTTTTGTTTTGTTTTTTATTGTTATTTTTTTTCCCTGATCGTTTATTTGGTTCCCCATATTCCTCCTGTAAGTGAAACCATCCGATATTTTTCTTTTTCCTTCTGACTTATTTTACTAAGCATAATCCCTTCTAGGTCCATCCATGTTGCTGTGAATGGCATTAATTTATCTTTTTTGATTGCTGAATAGTATTCCATTGTGTATATATATCACATCTTCTTGATCCACTAAATTCAAACTTCTTGGGCAGTTTGAATTTACTTTATATAGGTAGAGACAGTGAGTCATTAACCTTAAGAATGTAACCTGGGTAAGAGAGGCTTCCAGTTTTAAGTTGTCCTGAACTCTAGCTGATGAGGCAATGCAGGGTTTAACCTCTTCCCTTCTGAAGATGTACTGTAGGGATGCAAAGGGGGCCCATTGTTAAATCTCTTATCTGGCTCCTTGGTCATCAGTGGGGGTGAAAAGGCTGGCTTTACGTGCAGGCATCAGATTTTGCAGAGCTATTTCAGACTTGCAAGTGGCTTTGTTCTCTTAGCTTCTGAGGTGGGTGGGGCATGTGGAGGGCGGTGTGTCCTCCAGAAACTTTCACAGTATGTTCCAACTCTAAACTGCAAGTGTTTGAAACAAAGAAAAAATTTACTATTTGGAAGGCACCAGCCAGGATGGTGGGAGGTAATTGTCAAATCCACCATCCCCATCGAGGGGCTACAGACTCTTATAGTGACTTTTACGTGTCGAAAGCAGGGAAATTATGTATGTGATTTGGGGAGGGAGTTGTGAAAGAGATGTATGTCTGGAGCGAGCCATAGTCAGGGACTAGGTTTGCTAGGTTCCTGCAAAACACTTCACTCCTTATCTTGCAGCTGTGAGTTCCTCGGTCTCTAAACAGAGAAATAGGCTAACATAAGCGGAGGTGACTGAGAGTTGTACACAGATTAACTCTGCATGTACTGGACCAGAGTTGGGCCGGGTTTCACAGGGACCAGTTTTCGGGATTGGAAGTGTTTTGGCTACAAGATCCTGGGGGAATTTTCTCGTGTAAATGTGGCCGGTTCCTTCCTGCCCAGTCTTTCTCCTCCGGCGTCCAGGTCTGTCTGTTCCCACCAGAGCAAGAGTTGCTTAATTCCTGCCCTTCCGGGCGGATTTTCGGGAAGACGCCTTCGGGACACCCCGAGGGTTCCCACTGAAGCCACATTTCCCTCACTCCACTCTTGCGCAAAGATAGCGGGTTTGTTTTTTTTTTGGGGGGTTTTTTTTTTTTAAATTTTTGGGAGGCGAAGTTGAGATTCAATATCAGAGACAAAAGAAACAGCTAGGCTATGTCTGACCCTCGGTAGAGAGGGAAAAAAAAAAAAAGCATGGAGCAAAAGCAAAGATCATTCCTTTTCCTAGTTGATTCGAATGCCAGCTTACGTGCTGGCTCCGTGGCTTAGCTGGTTAAAGCGCCTGTCTAGTAAACAGGAGATCCTGGGTTCGAATCCCAGCGGGGCCTTTTGGGAATTTTTTTCCCCCCTGCCCTCATCTAAGAAGATAGGGGTCTTAGGGGTGAATTTCCACCTCGAAGTTTCACGAGGGTTTTATATGATTATGAGGGTTGGTTTTACAAGAAAAAGAAATAAAGATGAATTTGCTTTTCTTTCAGAAGAAGTATTTTTTACTCTTCTTGATGTTCTTACATTTTTATTCCACATGTAATATTTAAAAAAAATATATATATAAAAGAAACCACGGAAAACAGAAGGCAAAGTCTTCCAATTTAAACTACAAGCAACATCACAGTCTCTGGCCTTTCAATATTCTTTCCTGGGGAATCCCAAACGATGTATTCTCATTATCTACAGGCATTATTTTTAGAAAGGTCACCTTCTGGAATGATGGATAAATGTGCTGTTGAAAAGGCTGCAGCATCTCAATTCATAGCGGCCATTAAAATCCAACCATATAGCACAAGCTGTAATGAACTGTTTAAAAGGGTGGTCTTGTGTTGAATTTTTTGGAAGAAAAAACAAAATGAAAACAATGATTTTTACCTTGGATTCAGAAAAACTGTTAGAGAGAAGTTTCCATCTGATTGACTATCACAGGCTAGAGAACCCACTAATACTGTCTTGAAGCTGGCAGCATCCAGGCTTAAGGATGAAGTTCAAGAAGGGCTGGGGTGCCCTCTCCTGATATCTCCAGGAGGGAGGAAGGGAAATGTGAAGTGGGAAAGAAGTTTCTAGAGTTTGACTCCTAGTTAGACCCCCTTACATAGAAACACAAGACCAGGGAAATGGGAATTTCCCGTAACTGTTCCAGCCTTCTCATCACCCAAGGCCCAGCTCCTGTCCACTTAACACAGAACTTTTTTTTTTTTTAACCTTCAGAGCACATTCTTTTATGTACATAGTCAAGGTTGAAAGATGATCTCCTGACCTCTCTGTGGAAACAAAATGTCCCAGTGCTTTAAGGATTAGTTCAGGAAGCAGCTTGACTTTTAGAGAGATTTTCTCCACCCATTCTGCAGTTTAAACCCCACTTTTTAAGTCTCCACTTTAGCCATCATGCGGGTATGGAAAGGTGGGCCCTGTTTTTCACTGCATCCTTCTCTCTTCTGCTGGAGAAAGACTTTTTTCCAGACCTAGAGTACAGACATCTTTCAAATGGCAAGGTAGGCTGGGTCAGTGTGCAAACTACACCACTACTTCATCATTACCAAAGCTGCCTTAACCTACACCCTCTTGCTCCATCAGGCTCCTTTTATACCATTATAGGGAAGCTTGCAGACAAGTGGCTCTCCACAGATTGCATGACCTATACCACTGAGGTAGCAGTACTCGCTATTGAAGATATAGAATATTACATTGTTTCATCATCTTGCTCCAAAAATCTAAAAGTCTTCTTTAAAAACAAACAAACAAACAAGCAAAACCATGAGTTACCCAAAGCTTGAATTTACAAGCTGTGGATTAACTGGGCTCTGACCTTGCTGCTAGATTCTCCTATGGAAAGTGGAGCCAGAAGAGAACACAGCTCCTATTTCATCTTGGATAGCACCACTAACTGTGTTTGCCACAACCTGTCTGCTCCTCAAGGTAGATACTGTTCCAATCTTCTTCACTGCTGGATCTCCAGAGTCCAGCACAGACCCTGGCTATTTGCCAACAGCAGGTGCTTAAATATAACAAAAATTACCATTTACTAGACGTGTATTATTCGCCAAGCATTTATCAGGTGTTTTTACTTGCCAAGCATTTTATCTATACTGAGTCACGCATATGTCTTCACAGCATATTGGTGAGGTAAGGTTCAATTATTTCCTCAATTTTGAACAGGAAGGCGCCAAGGCACAGGGGTACAAAGTTACGTTCCTGGAAGGTGATACAGATAGCAAGTGGCAGAGTGGGGAGGTAGCCTTAACAGAGCGGGGGGTCAACAGAAGGATCCTTCAAGAGACTCTAAGTGCTTCTCCTATTACACTAGGGGGTGCACCCATTTACCATTTCCTCCTTTCCCTTATGTTATCAAGAGTCCCAAGAAGGCACTTGAAATGGGCACGAATGGAGTGAATATATAGCCTCTGGGGCAATAAGGGGCAACATTTGTTCTTTTCTAGTCTTGTTGATGAAAATCTTTCTAAAGCATACCAATTCAGACACAACATTGGACACAATCTGAGAAGAATCCTTTATGCAACAATTAAATCATTGGTCTAGATGTTCACACAACAACACAGATAAATCTCAAAACCCATGGTACAAAATGGGTAAAATAAAATTGCTATAGAGCCATTTATGTAAATTAAAAATGATTCCACGCAAACCAAAAAAAAAAAAAATTACATGTTCTAACAAAGAGTATAAAAGGAAAAAAAAGTATGTTTTTTCTAGTAATTTTTTATGGCAGTGGGAGATAGGAAATGAGATTGAGGAAAGGGAATTAAAAGGAATCTACAAAAACGTAAGAGTGGCCTTGTGGACAGCAGTGATCAAATGAGCCATGAGACAGACAACTAGATGAGACAGATTAAAATTACTAGATCTTAAATTGTCTTCCAAGCACAGATTGTTTTTATTCTTCTTCTTTTTTAAAATTTGTAATCATTTCTCCGTCGGCATATGGGAAAAATAGGTGGGACATTTAGTCTAGTCTTTAAACGAAAAGCAAGCTGTCAGGAGTGGGATTCGAACCCACGCCTCCAGGGGAGACTGCGACCTGAACGCAGCGCCTTAGACCGCTCGGCCATCCTGACTCGCTAGCGACGCGGGTCCTCAGAACTCATTTCTGTACCTTCCTCAGCGCCGCTCCACTTTTTTCCCATTCTTTAGCATGTGGGACTTTTTCGGTTAAAAAGTGAAACCTTCTCCCCTAGAGCCGCCAGAGATTCAACCTGAGAGGAAGCTCACAACAGGATAGAGGTTGCGGGGGCGCAGCGGGGCGTCTGCAATGTGAACTCGGATTCGGTTCCAGGCTCCCCGGAAGGGGCCGGGCGGGGCGCCCAGGGCTGGTTACTGGGGAATCAGGTCGACGGAGCGCGCGCTCTATCTGCACCCCTCTCTCCTTTCGGGTGTAAATTCCCCGCGCTTGCGGTGACCCTCGGGGGAAGTGGAAGAGGTCCCCGCGCTCGCTTCTGGCCCAGTTTATCTAGCCGGGCACTGCTACAGATGCTACTGCGCAAAGGCTGGTAGCTTTCGTCCCCACTAATCTCGGCCCAGGACACTGGCAAGCAGGCCTCGAAGGCAGCACGTTTTCTAAACTTACATAAAGGTCAGAGGTGGCCCTTGTTAGCAAGGGTTAGCAGTCAGGATTCTGCGATCGGAATATCACCTGACTGCGCTGGAGTTTCAAACAGAACTGGGGTTAGCCCCCTGCCCAGAGAGGGTATTAGACAAGTTAGTCTCTGAGAGACAGCTGTCGCCTGCACCCCCTTATTTCCTGGTGAGTTCAATTCAAGGAGGACAGTCATCTCTTCAATGAAGCATCAAATTCCCAGGGAACCAGTTAGGGGCAAATTCTCACTCCCACCCAGACCCACTGAATTAGATAGCTGAGGCTAGAGTCCAGCAACCTCTGTTTAACAAGCTTCAAGTACAGCATCCCTGTAATTCTTAACAGAAACTGACATTAACAGGAGTTAAATGTGAACGCCTATAGAAAATGAATTTTATAATTCTCTAGGACAGTGGTTTCCCTGGGAGAAATTTAAAAATAGATAACAATATCTTCCCTACCACAAACCAATTGAATTAGAATAGTCATTAGGGAGTGAGTGTCACCTGGGAATCGTATTTATTGAGGTTTCCCTTCTACCCTGGGGGATTAATCCCGAGGTGATGCTAACCTGTGCCCTGGCTTGAAGCCATTCCTTTAAAGTTTAGCTTTAGAGAAAGGCTGAATATTTTTTTTTTTAAGGATGAAGTGCAGATATATTCAAAAAGTGTTCAGATCTGTATGGTATAGGCCCCATATTTATAAATCACTGTATTTATAAAACATATGTAAAAAAATCATATGGAATGCAGTGTCTAAATCACAGTTTACAGTGGATTCTCATGCATGCCCACCCACACTAAGGTGTTTGAATGTCAATTATGGAGATAATCAGAGTACAACCAATGGGTGGTGTCCCCTTGGTGCTGGAAATGCCGGAGCCCAAATTTTCTGAGAAATAAGGTGGAAATAGTCTATGGAGAATATTGAATGTGTTTACACTGGTCAACAAATTTTTACAAAAGTCATGTTACTGAAATAAAATGAGTCATTCATTTCCTATCAATTTGTATGAATATGACAGTCGAATTCTAATTTTGGCTCTAGTTTTTTTTGTAATCTGCAATAAACTGATGTTTACATCATGAAATGCATGCCAATAGTATTAGCCTTACGGTTAATACCTGTAAAATATCAAGTCATAGACTACTTCTTAGATTTCTTCACTTGTCTCTTGTACAGCTGTTCAGGAATAGAATAGACGGAAGAAGGTTTCCATTGTGCAAAAGCACAGCCTTAAGACTCAGTTTCGAAGAGTCTAGAAATAGTCTCCATTCTTGTGGGTCATGAGTGATTTCTAAGGCATTCATGAGGCCCTCAAAATCGGAACAGAATACCAGAGTACTTTCCTTTCTAAAGAAAGGCTCCAACTGCTGGTGGAGCTTTTGATAGAAAGTAATTGTGACATCTTCTTCTCGAAGATTCCATTGTTGGAGTCTTGATCCTAGCAATTCTGCCTTGTTCTTGGATAAGTCCAAATCACGAACCTGGTCATTTAATTCTTCCTGTGTTAGTCTGTGTGGGGTTGATGATGCACCACAGTGAAAATCTGGGTCACTGCATGCTGATGGAACAGGAGAACATGTCGGCTCACCCTTGTCTCATCAGATGCATCAAGAGAATATTCTGCTGTAGGTTCTGGAATAGGAAGTCCCTCAGCATGTGGAACTGGTCTCAATGCAGACGGAATGTTTGGGTAGACTATTCTTGACTTCCTTTGCTTCGTTATTCTGCTGGAAAGAGGAGGAACCAAGCAGAAGGAACAGTCTTTTCTGTGGTTGCTTGGCTCTCTCCACACCATGGGGACTGCAAACTGCATGGATGGTCTTTTGCCATTTAACCACTGTGAAAGCTGTGTTGTACATGTAGCACAGCGTCTGTGTGGGGCCCAAGGCTTGTCTTGGTCACCAACCTTGCATCCGAAGTAAAGATGATAAGCCTTCTTCACTGGAGAAGTGATACTTTTCTTCTGGTTGGCAAATGTCACTTCCTCACAAATAGAGCAGAAATTGTCTATGCTATTAACACACTTTTGAGGTATTACTGTTCTATATTGTGTATTGTGTATTCTATATTGTGCCTAAATGGATAAAATAATAACAGTTCTATAGAACAGTAGCTTAAACTGTCTCGCACAAAGTCTGAACTATTTTCAACGCTCACCCTTTCCGACAGGGCTTTAACTAGTGCACTGCTGATGTCAGCTTACTTCAGCAGCCGCCTGGCAGTAGTATTGCATTACATCAGAAAATGATGCAATCAACTCTGGATGATGTGTGCATGATGGTATTATGCAATGTGATGCAATACCACATCATTCTAGGCTGATTTAGGATTTTGTTGCAGTCCTACTGGATAAATTTACATGGTGAAACATATAAAATGAATTATATGAAATATCTTCAAAACGAGATCTAATAAAAAATTTTCAGGATTATATTCATGTTCAGCACACCAAGATACTACAGCTTAGGATCTTTTTAAGTTAGTAACGATCTCAGTGTTACCAGAGAAAGGTAAGGATTTTATGAAGACAAATGTCTCCCAAGGATGCAGATAATCTCTCTGGGCTCTAGAGGGCCAGTGTCATCATGGGATAAAACCAAAGACTGAATTAGATCATTCAAGGGCCAGAGAAAGTGAAAATCTGCAGAGGAGGAAGAAAGGGAAGTTTCTTGAGATTCATTGACCAAGAGGTACAATACTTTTATTAAACTCTTCATTCACAAATTTTATCTTCCATGAATGAATTTACCAAACAATAGTTATTTTATTATTATTTTTATTAATTAATTTTTAATTTTCTTATATTTTTATTTTATTGTTTTCTTGCTCTTTAACCAGAGCTATTTAGCTATTTGAAGGGAAATGGTAACTGGGGTTGCTCTCTCTAAAATCTTGAGGTCAGACTTTATGCAGTTGTTGGGGTTCATGGTAGGCTACCCCAAAATATGCCAAAGTGGCCTATTGACTAAAGTTGCTTGAGAAACAGCTGGTGCAAAAAGACATTGTGACCCTCCTCTCTAAATCCCTAAATCTCTGGCACCTTCCCTGTAGCAGGAGGGAGAGAGGCATCCTTATCTCCATAGAGAGTCAATTCTGGGCTGAGAAGGATGTGGAAACAAAGTCTGCTTATATCCTTGTCAGTTAGTAGTCAAACCTAACATTTCTTTGTCTCATCAGTTCTTCACAAATGTATCTTAATCTAAAGGTATATAAACTGACAAGCTGGGTGAATTTGCAGGTCCCATATCTATGTATGAATACACAGATGTGCATCCCATTCATATATATGAAATATATATGAAATTAAAATGTTTTCATTTGCTTAACAAATTTGTTTAATTAAATTCTCCTGTTGATCTGTCTTACAACAATTTAATTAGCAGACAAGCTAAAAGAACTTAGAAGGAGAAGGAGAGAATTTTTCTCATCTACACAGCCCATTTAGAAAAGCTGATTTTTAGCTTCATCATCATGGGAAATACAATGGTCTCATTATTACTATGTGGCACCTGTAACTATATATAGATATAAACCAATGTTACTTCAATAACAATTAGAAGGAAATAGACAAGAATAATTTTAATTTTTTTATGGTCCAAAAGTATGTTAGTGTGAATATAATTTGGGATTCTTAGTGTCTGATCAATCATAGCTCTGATTTTGATGATTTCTCAGCAGGAGGTAATTTTCCCTCCATGTGCCTCCATTTGATGTATTTTTGGAGACTCACAGTCTGCAGGAAAACTGCTCTGGGTCAGCTCCTCTGTGACGGGACTATTCCTGATTTTTGCTTGGGACAACACAGGGGAAAGAGGACATTTCACTGAAGTACAAAGGCCTCAAGTAGGAACCCATGTGTCCTCCTCTCGGGAATAGCGTTTTTCAAAGGCCCTCCTCACCACCCCCAAGCTTCTGAAGAGATGTCTTCATCACCTGTCCTGGGAGCAATTTACCTTTTTAGTGGTAGAAATGGAATCACCACCCACACAGAGGCTGAGGGCAGGAAGCCATGGGCACTAAGGCCTTTTTGTAAGTGGCTGGTCCCTCCCTCAGCCTCCTGAGCCCACCTGCCCAGGTGAGCACATTTCCATAAGGCCTGGGGAAGGGTCTTGGCTATGTCAAACCACACTGCTTCTGCCGGCCACATCTCCACGCAGATTTCTGTCCTGTGCTTTTGTTTGCACGCCACTTGTTGGGATAAAGAAAGGAAGGTGCAGAGGCTGCTTTCAGCAATCAGACTTATTTATTAGGTGAAGAGCATGGGCAACATCTGTCCTGGAAACCGGAAAAATACGGTGGATACGGCAGGAGTGACTTGGAGAGCTGTGCAGTCCCCTGACAGAGCAAAGCATGTGTGTAAGGAGAGCAAAAACAGGTGCTGTCAAGGGGTGTGAGCACTATGAGGCAGCTTTCACGGACCCCGGGGAGAAGCGGACCTCCTAGGGAGAAGCAGCGTGGAGGACAGTGGGTGGGAGGGAGCAAGCCCCGGCCCCGAGTGGAAATGGGTACCAGAGGAAGCTAAATGAATGTATGTTTGAGGGGCTTAAACCAGATGTTGGGGTGATGTCTGAGGGACCATGAGACTGTGACAGTGGTTGATAAAATGGTGACGTCACATTCCTGGAAACGCCTCTGAAATGGAGAGACTCCAAATTGAAAGCAAGAAGAAAGAGGGAGAGTTGTGGAGTCAACACTGAGGCTGGAATAGTCCCCCAGTCAAGAGGCGGGAGGTATTGAGTGAACCGGACCCAAGGCACAGCTATGCCTGAGTCTTGTCTAAAACACCCTCCCCATCACCCCTTCTTTAACTTCCCAATATCCCATTTCCTTTATCAGAATGTCCGCTCCAAGTTCCTCTATGGGATTTCAGTCTCAGGTCTTCCCTTCCCAGAATGCCTTGGGCTTTCTGCTCTGTTCCTCTACATAGCTCTATTCTGGACACCAAGATGTTTCTGTCACAGCCCCTAGCTAAGGGAACCCCATCTCAATCACTGAGTTGTCTTTTGAGTTTTCTTCAATTCCCTCCCTTTAGAATCTGCCTCAAGGTGTAGGAGAACAATAGAGGCAGTTAAAGAGTCACCTCCCACCCCCTGAATATTGGTACAAAAACAGATTAGGAAGCCCAACACCTCACACTCTGCAGCAGCAACACAGTCTTCCTAGACTACTCCCTACCCAAGGGGAAGAAGCAGGGGCTGGGGGCAATTGGCAGCTGAAGCTTCAGGTGGTGATGGAGGAGAAGCATGAGAGCAAAGGAAGACATTGAGCTGGGATGTCCCTTAAGGTGCCCCTTGGCTAGGCTTGGGGGGAATTAGTTTAGAATGGAGGGTGTCTGTGTCCCCAGCAGCGGAGTCCTCCCCCATGGGGGACAGTGGGATATCCTTTGAAGGATCCTTGACATCAGCAATAACTGTGACTCCTGCAGGCCCCTCAGAGGTTGGGCAGATGGTCAGGGGCTTCTTACCGCAGGACCACAGGCAGAAGAAGGGCCGGAGGGGGCCCGAGAAAGAGACATTGGGGAAAGTATAGATAAGGGACCCATCCATCATATTGTAGAAGGAGATATCTCCTGATTCATAGTCCAGGAAAATCCCCACCCGGCGGGGGGGTCCTGCCAATGGGAGGGGGGTCCGGCGGGGGGTGAGGGCCCAGTAGCCATTTCCATACAACTCCACAGCCCAGAACCCATTTTCCGGAGTCAAGGGGTCAAATCCTTTCTTCACCACATTCTCCCTGCACACCCCGATGGCCCAGTCGGTCCTGTCTCCCACCTCCACCTCCCAGTAGTGTCTCCCTGAGGTGAAGGTCTCACGCCCCAGCACGCAAGGCCAGGAGTCAAATCTCTCTGGTTTCTCAGATAGTTTCTGGCGTGAATCTTCTAGTCGGACAGATTTTGAATCCTCATACAGGAAAAGGTGGGGGTGAGCAGTGTCTGCATCCAGAGTTACATCCACTAGAAACAAGGTGCCAAGCTGAGTGTCAGTGACTGTTAGAGGCTCTAACACCCCCCCTTTCATCTCCGAAGAAACAGGGATCTGTTCCAGGAGCTGACAGGTCCCCTCAGGAGGAGGGCTATTTGGCCCGCTCAGCTCTCTCTATTCCTTTCCTTCCTCAACAGCCGCATGCTAAGTCAGAGGACCACGAATCTTGGGGTTCCGTTTATATCAAATGTCCAGCATAGGCAAAACATACAGACAGAAAGTAGGTTAGGGGTTGCTGAGGGCTGGGAAGGATGCGGAGCCCCGGAATGATCACTAAAGGAGTCAAGTTTCTTTCAGAAGTGCTTAAATGTCTGAAGTTGCCTGTGGCGGTGGATACGCAACTCTGAAAATACCAAAACCTTCTGAGCAGCCTGTCCCAGAACCGCATGGGGCCCTGTGGAGGGAGTCTGCCTCCCAGCTGTCTCCTGAGATCACATTCTGTGCCTCAAGGAAAATGTCAAGGCCATTTGCCACCATCTTTCCCCCTCTCTAACTTCATCACTAAGACATGTTTTTATTTCCAAATATTGTAGCACTTCGAAGCTCTGGGATCAAGCCTCAGAGCCTTTGAGAAATTCAAAACCACTGACCTGCATGTAATGTGGCCTTTTTCCAGTCTGCAATGAAATAGAGAGAAAGAGAGAGTCACAGAAAGGTTCGATAACACAAGAGAAAACTGTGGGTGAAATGGTGACAAGAAGATAGAACTTACTGAGCGCTTCCAGGAGTTTCTCTGGAAAGCAAACAGAAACACCTCATGACCTTCTAGAGTAAATACAAGGGTGGGGACAAAACTGGTGTGGAAACACGCAAAGGAGCTATTGTTTGAGCCCTGATGACCTGATTACCAAACCATTATCAATAGATGAAGAACAAGGACTTTTGTCTTGTTTTGTTTTCTAAGAAATACGCAGGAAGTTCCCGCTGGCCAAGGATCAGATCTTTAGTAACAAGAGATCATTAGCAGGAAACCCAGTTAGAAGTGAAGGCAGAATCTGAGGGTGAGTCATGAACAAACAGGTCTAATATTTCAGTGAGGCTTGATTTTGACTCCTCCTGTAACACAGGCCTCCACTCTCCCTCATATTGGGTATCGGTGATTTTGGGGAGTCTTATACTCCCTTCTGACTTTCAGAATTCTAGAATCAACTGTCTCCCCATGGGCAGTCGTGTGAAGGACTTGGCCCCAAGCCCCCTGGGAAGCATCCCCGACAAGCAGTCTGGGAACCTGTGACTTACCTCGAGAGGTGAATTCATCCTTCCTCAATCTGGATCTTTCCCTGTATAGTCTCCAGGTGAAAAATATAGATCCAATGGTGAGAAGTCCCAAGACCGTCAGGATGACAATCACAGCCACCATCCAGGGAGTCAGCCTTGGGAGGAAGGGAGCTGAAACAAAACCCCCAGGACAACATGCGTGAAGACACTCCGGCAAGTCTGGCTCTTCTTCCAAGGGGCGTTGGAAGAGGGGATGGGGCCTGCTCCTGCCTCGGCAGGAGGGGCGCCTCTAGTGGCACGCTAAGCTTTTCACAAAACTTTTGATCTTAGATAGGAGAAGGAGAAAGACAGCAATGAATATGAACAAGAGTGGTTTAGGGACAGGAACTGTGAAGTAAAGAACATAATGGACTAATTCATGTAATTATGGAAGTTCTTCCTTAAAAATCAATGCAGCACAAGAGCCTAGGGAATGAGGGAAGGAGAAATATCACGTCTGTGTGCAACAGAATGGAACTCAACGACCAGCAATAAGGAAGATACCTGTGTGAACTGGAGGTGGTGTCTGGGAAATAAGTAATAATAAGACTTGCCTCCCGAAGGTCCCAGAAACCTAGACAGAGCTCTACCTTGGGATGGGGAGGAGGAGGCACAAAGTAGGAAACAGTAAAACTAGGAAGATAACTTAGTCTTTTTGGAAGGTAACTTACTCCCTGAGAGAAGGCCCTGGATCTGGAAAGCCCCCTAAAATGTATCTCTAAATGGAATATATGGAATTTCTATGAGATCTGGGTAGAGTTGATGCCTTCAGAATCCTTACAGTGTGGTTAGTGAGACTTCCTGAAATCAGCGTGCAGAAGCTGAGGTGGGGAGAGTGGACAACTCTCATGAGGTCACCCCTGGGCAGGGGTCCTGGGTGATGTGGCCCTGAAACGCTAACATAGGGACCCAGCGCTGGTTTCACTGACCTGGAATGGAAATCTCCATTTCCTTCTCCTGGCCAAGAAGGAGGTTCTGGATGCAGCAGGACACATTCCCCAGGGAGGCGTCCCTGATAATCACCGAAGCTGCCACACTGAACAGGCCTTCTTTATCGGGAGTCCTGGCCTCTGACGTGGATGGAAACTTCTCTCCCTTGGAAGTTCTCCACTGCACCTGGGGCTCTGGGTACCAGCCCACTGAGGTACACTTCAGCTGGATCTCTCCACTTTCTTGAACTTCCATGTGGACATGAGGCTCAGAGCCCAGAGCTGTGAAGAGAGAAGCCGGTCTTAGTCCTGTGGATATGCTTCTGGGAGCCCGACACCCACAGGGTTGAAGAAGTTGGGAAAGCAAAACACAAGGGGCTGGGAATGAGGGGCTCATCTCCATGTTTCATTATATAGGAAACTGCGGGGTCAAAGGAGTTGCACCCATCTTATCAGAGAAGAATGTCACGTTGGGAGTTAGAATGTGATGGGTAGGTTATGGGATGCTTGTCCAATCGGCAGAAACAGCAAGATCAATGGCTTAGAGTGGTCTTGGCTGGAAGTTCCAGAGATGAGAGGGAATTTTGTGCTTGGAAGTTTTATGAGAAGACTTTGGGGAAGAGAACTAAGATCAGGTATTTAAGCCTGAAAAGAGAAAGGGGGCTGGAGGTTCTTCTTTGCACTGAAATCACAGCTGCCAATTTAAGTTTCCTTTATCTGTGATACTGATTCACAAACTTCCTTAAATAGTTTCAACCTCCCCTGCCCCTTTATATTCTGATGTAAATCAATGTAAAGCTGCCTTTCCTGCCTAATTAAAAACATCAAACTAAGGGAAAAGTCCTTAAATACAGGTCCACCACCATACTTTAAAATCCATATGCCAAGTTTGTGCATATATGTGAAAAAATGTGTTCTTTTCATGAAAAGATGCTGCCACTTTTAGGAGATTCTCAAAGTGTCTATCCCTCAGAAAACAACAAAGTTCATGCTATCAAATCTCCAAGGGTTTTATTATCTACCTTTAAAATACTTCCTTAAAAAGGAAGTGGGAATTATGCAGGATGCTGCTCCTGGGGACACTGAGTCAGAAGGCAGGGACCCAGACTTCACCTGAGTATGTTTCAAACTTTATTTGAATATTTACATGAAAGGTAATATATTAGAATATTAGAATATTAGATTATCCATTGTAGAGCAGTATGAGCCAAGTGTATGGTGCTTTTCGAACTGACAAAGCAGATTCTCACATATTGTCTAATTATCTCTCCTTCTTGCAATTGTCATTGGGCAGAGGCTTCCTGAGTTTCCCTGCAGGAAAGCAGGCTCAGAAAGAGACTCACTAAAGCCATTCCCCAGCCAGTGGGAAAGAGGGACCTCAGGGTGGACTCTCCTGAATGTTTACCACTTTCCTCCTTGATTCATGCTGACGTTTGGCTTGAAGTCAAAATGGAAACAAAAACAAAACTTTGCTGGGTGAATCAAAAAGGTTAACGGATGCCACGCTCTGTGATTTTGGGAGCTCAGTCTTTAGGTGCTAATCCAGAAAGTAGCCTCAAAGGATGCAGAGGGTGCCCCTGCACCCAGCCTCAGTGGCAACGGTGAAACACAGATGGAGTAAACTATGGGTACTGATAGAAAGGAATGTTATGCAGCCATTACCGTGGACACTTGTTTAATTGATAACCTGCTGGGATGCTTATCCTATAACTGGAGGGAAAGGCAGGAGAGAAGTGAAAAGAAAGCGCAATAATAAAGACAATTGCTATTCTCTGTCCACTCGCAAACCCACACCCCCTTCTCATGCATCCCCCACTTTAGAGCTGCCAACCCGTTGCAAGCCAAAGGGATTTGGGGGCGTGAACCTGATGGTTTTCAAAGCAACAGTTCCAGAGCTAGTGAGCCGATATGGATGGATGTCACTGCGGAAAGTCAAGAGTCTACTCACCAGCGACCTTCAGATGCAGGGCAGCTTCCTCGTAGCTTTGGTTCTCCCTGAAGAAGCAGCGATACTCCCCGTCGTCCGAGGCCTTGACCCCGTGTATCCTCACGGCAGCACGGCCCGAGCTGATGTCGCGGTCCACCAGCGAGGCCCGCCCGCGGTACTCGGCCATCTGCTCCGCCTCCTGCTCGCGCCCGTCCCGATGCACCAGCACCGCAGCCGAGACCTTCTGCCGGAACCACCGCAGCTCCATGTGCTCCGCGCTCACGTTTGGGGACAGGTGGCAGGGCAGCTCCACGTCCTCGCCCACCATGGCCAGGATGGGCTCCTGGGGTCCCATCACGTCAAAGTGAGCTGCCCCAAACCCAGGAGAGTCAGAGAGAGGTGTGGATGGAGGTGGAGGACTGACACAGACCAGGCTCCCCCCCAAAGGCTGAGTGCCCCCCACTGTTTCTCATATTCCTTCGACAGCATGAGGGGGTCCATGTGGACCCTGGTGGGGCTCCCTAGGAAGAACCGAATGGGAAGTGTACATTTACTGAGAAATTTCACCCCTGCCCGACAGAGGGGAACCTACCTGAATCCAGCTTGGGCAGGTGGAGGAGAAGGAGGGTGAGCAGACATGCGGGGAGGCAGGAGCTTGGGTAAACTGCCATCTTGGGTCTTTCTGAGGCAGCAAGATGCAGGGGCACTGGGGTTGGCCAGGAACTTCAGCCTAGGAGCTGAATGGGTAGGAGGTAACTATGGGTTCTCTAGACATTCTTCTCCAAAGTCTTGTCAACCATTCTTTCCAAGGAGAGCCCTAGTCCTCCCCTGTCTCCCCATAGTCCTCACGGCCATTAGTACCCACCCACCACCCCAGTTTGATCAAGCCCGAATAACAAAATGCCAGATATTTTGTAACCCCAAAAGAGACTCTTGAGGTGAGTGTACCCCAGTGTAACCCTAAAAGAAACTCATGAAAAGAGAATTGTGAGACTTAATACCCATGAATAAGTTGACATAAATGGACAAGTCTTAGAAACACCGTCCTACAAAGTGTCTTCTTTCAAAGATAACAATTTGATATTTGCTTTTAGCATTATTTTTAGCAATGGTGGCAGAGATGGAAACCAATGGGGTGAACCGGATTAGAAAAAAGGAAAAATCAGGAGATGGAACAAGAAAGGGGGGATGACAAGCTCTGAAGGGTTTGCAGAGTAGGGGTCCTGGGGAGGAAGGAGCTAGGGGAGTGAGAATGCCCTCTGGCTGCTGGCTTTCAGGGAGCCGAGAGTAACCGCAGGCACTGACCTCTGATCTTGGAGGAAAAGCACCATGGAGCCACTGCCACCAAATGAGAAAACTGGTGGTGGCCCCAGAGGCAAAAGTTAAACTCTGAGAAGGAAGGAGGAAGTGCTGTGCGAGAGCCAGCCCCCCAAGTCCCTGAAGTATTTACTGTGGGAAAAAAAAAAAAAAGTCTTCTGGAGAGGTGAGGAGGCTGTGGACCTGCTTCTTTAGCTCAGAGATCAAGACATACATCATTAAAAGCAGCAAGCATGAAGAAGGAGGAGAGGCAAGAAAGACTAAAATGACAAGTGAGGCCCTGGGCCAGTGAATTCTCCTCTCCAAGCCTCAATACTTTAAAATGGGAATTATCTTTAAAATGGGAATATTGTTAATAATCCTTCCTTTGGAGAGGTGTTGGGAGGATTACATGAGGTTAAGCATGAAAAGTACTTAGCATATTGTGGGGCATAGGAAAGGGTAAATGGATGAGAAAAATGCCACTATTTCTGTGGGTTGAAAAATTGAAGGCAGGCTGGGAATGAGAGAGAGAGAGAGAGAGAGAGAGAGAGAGAAAAGAGATTCAGTTTTCAGAGCCCCACAGCTCCCTCCCTGCCATAGTTACCTTCCTCAAAGCAATTCACAAAGCTTGCAATTTCCCTATTTTGGGCTAAACTTCTCATTGTTATGGAAAAAAAATTAATGTGGAAAAATATGTTTCAATTGTAGAAATCACCCAAAACGTCGCCAATTCATGATAGCTCTAATGACATTTTGGCTTATTTCCTCCCAGTCTTCTGTACATCAAAAAAACAGGATGGGGCCTCCCTGGTGGTGCAAGGGGTTAAGTCACAGCACTAAGAATCTAGCCACAGTCACTGCAGCATGAGTTCCATCTCCATCCAGGGAGCTTCCCACATGGTGCAGCAGACCTCCCTTGCCTTGCCTGTTGCTCCCCTCAGCAGGGTATTTCTGTAGAACTGCCTGTTCTGCTCCCCACTCTGTCTCTGGTGAATTCTCTCCCTCCCCCCTCATCTCTGGCCTACACCCCCAGTTTTTGTATGCATAAATAAATAAATCTTTTTTTTAGAAAAACAGGATCGATAAGGTTTTTGCTCAAAACATTGTTAATGGCTACATAGTATCATATTGTGGGTTCCCATAGTTCTGAAGATTGGGGGACATTCTCGGTTTTTTGTCCATTATAAATAGACTTTATACCTAAGTCTTTGTCCACATCTTCGACAACTTCCTGATAAACTTTCTGATCAGTTCCCAGAAATATAGTCATCAGGTCAAAAGGGTACAAGCATACTGCCAGAGTTTCTTCCTGGAATGTTAGCCTATCACACCATCAACGGAAACGTCCTTCTCACCTTGGTGCTGCCAGCACTGAGGGTTATTGCCTTCCATCATCACTAATGGTATGGGGGAATTTGATCAAATGATTATTTTATTATGCATTTACGAGACAGGTGCTTTAACCAGCTAAGCCAAGAAGCCCACTTCTTATGCATCTATATGGTGGTACAGGCTGGTCATTTCTCATGTGAACCATTTAGTATATTCTGGAAGTGAAGTTTCAGGCCAAATGCCCACTTCTAGACATATCAAGTATGTTTTCTTACCATTCGGTAAGAACTTTTTAAAAATTAAAAATCTCGGTCCTGCATTATATTTGCAGCAAAAGTCCTTCATCACCCTGATTCTTTTCTTTTTAGTTGAGACTATAATTAAGACCAACAAAGGTAACTGCTCCAGTTGACCCATCAGACTGCCAGGAGAATGACTCCCAAGGGCAAATCTGATCATGTTATTTTTCTCTTAAAAATTCCTACATGTCATGAAATAGTGAACCTAGCACCAAGTTTAGGCACCATAATCTGGTCAAGAAAATGCTGTGCGTTCTAATGCTTCTTTCCTCTCAGTCTCTTCTCCCTCCAACAGCCCACTCAAGAAGCCATTGGCAGAATTTGCAACAAATTCTGGGCTGCCTCAACCCACAATCCCCCTTCATGTGTTTAGATTAGGGCTCCTGTCTCTTTCTAGAATGGTCTGCTTCCTCTTATCTGCACATTTCTGGTTTTTTTTTCTGCTGAAAAAGGACAATCTCTTCCAGCAAAACCGCACTTTTGGGGTCTCTCCTTTGTTCACTCACTGCACCTGGCTGTCATCCCATTCAATACCCTGACCAGAGGGGCTTTGGAAAGGAGTCACCAACTCACGGGAGAAGCACTTGAGGCCTTGAGTCTCATCTTGAAAGTAAATGAACACACTTTGATCCATCAAATGGAAGATGTGTTTAACCATAACCCTGGATATCCTTTGCCTCCTCCAAGTGAATTCAGCTCTCCCGGAAGATGGGCCAGGCTTATCTTGTGACAGGGACTACGTGCTGTCCCTCGCTGCCAGTGCACGCCGGCCCTGAGCCCTATTTGAGAAGCAGATGTGTTTATTTTGTCTTGTTTCTGAGTCTGTCTTCCTCTCCTAAAATGAGCTCTTTGAGATCATGCTCTCTGACTTCTCATCAGCATATAGACCAAGGGAGAACATGCAGCTTCCATGAAGGAAAACAGCTCCTTGGGCTTCCTAGTCTGAACACACTTCTGCCTCAGTCACAGCTCCCCTGGGTGTTTAACTTTCAAAAAATAATGCCTATTATCAACTTCAGCCCACTCTAATTAGACTTCTGTCCGTGCTCTACATTCACAAAAAAATCTCATAGGAAGGATGGATAGGGTAGAAGTAGAACTGCTGCTTTTCTTAAAAACACTTTATACTATTTGGTTTTTTAAAAGCTGTTTGTATGGGTTGTTTTATACACTAAAAAATGAATTTTAAAAAGCCAAGCAAGTGATTGCTTCAGAAAAATGATGATGAAGGTCAAGTAAGATGAGAGTAATCAATGGATTTGACTTGGTTCCAATATCGGAAATTGAAAGACATATGATGAAAAAGTGGAGGGGTGGAGGAGAACACTAATATTTTGCCATTAGATTTTTTTAAAAAAAGATTTATTTTTTATTTATATATACAAGCTGGGGCACAGGCCAGAGGCGTGGGGCGGCGAGAGGATTCACCAGAGACAGAGTGGGGAGCAGAACAGGCAGATCAGAAGTACACTGCTGAGGGGAGCAGTGGGCGAGGCAGGAGAGGTCTGCCACACCATGTGGGATTCTCCACCGCGCAGCGCTTAACCGCTGCGCCACCGGGGAGGCCCAATATTTTGCATTAGATTTGCTGGCATATGGAGGACATCAAACTCCTCAGTCCAGATGGTTTTTATGTCTGAGAGGAAGAAGTTTGTGTTTCTGTTCTCCATTGGGACTAGCAGAAACTTCCTTAGAGCAGTCACATTAGAGTCTTCTCATAATGGTGCCATTAGAGGCAGGGGCCTGGAGAATTCAGGGATTCCATATTCTACCCTATCCCTCCAGTTCCCCAGAAAGAAGCTCTTTAGACACTTCATTGTTTCATGGTACTTATCTACCTCGTTCTCAGGATAATTACATTTATGTTGCTATTTCTTGAGCTATCTATCTTTTATAAATTTCTTTTTAATGCCCCATTATGATCAATGGTGATTTAGTTCCTGTGATGATTTTGTTTCAACTTGACTGGGCAAAGGGATGCCCAGGTTATTTCTGAGTGTATCCGTAAGGATGTTTCTGGAAGAAATAAACATTAGAATTGCTAAGCTGAATAAAGAAGACTGATTTTACTGGAGCTCGTGGGCATCATCCAATCCATTGAGGTCCTGAACAAAAACGCTGAAGAAGGATGAGTTTGCTGTTTGCTTGCTGGGACAAACGTCTCCTCCAGCCCTGAGACCACTGCTCCTGGTTTTCCAATCTTTGAACTCTGAACCAATATATACCATTGGTGTCCCTTGTTATTAGGCTTTCAAGTCTGTGCTGGAATTTTACCACCCATTTATCTCAGTCTCCAGCTTGTCAGGGGACGATCATGGGCTTCTGGGCTTCCATAATCATATGAGCAAAGAATCTGTATATTGGTATATCTGATATATCAGACTGTATCTATATATCTGTATATATGCTATTGGTTCCATTTCTCTGGAGAACCCTGACTAACCCAGTTCTCTTCCATCACCAATAGAAATGTACCGCTTTTGTTCAGTGTTTCTCATATTATGGTTCTATAGCCATTTTGTGGAAACAAGTATCATTTATGATTTTATTTATTTTCCTGTATAACTTCTTGTGTTTTGGGGAGGGGTGGAGAAGGGAAGGAGTTAAATGGTTCACCTCATTCCCTTTATTTAGTTTTCTGTTCCCATCATCCCTCTAATAGCCTCCAAGTACAATTTCTTTTTTTCTCAAGTTTTATTAATTTCTCAGTCATTTACATAATTATATTACTTTGGGGGTACGTGTCCTATCCCCTTCCTTCCCACTAGTCCCCCTGGTAATCAGTATATTTTTCATAGGGTCTAAGAATTCTTTTTCCTGTGTTTCACCATTTTCTTCAGTTATTTGTATTCCACAAATAACTGAAACCATTTGGTATCTGTCTTTTATTTTCTGACTTATTTCACTTAGCATAATCAAGGTTGATCTGTTTTGTTCCAAAAGGTACTATTTCATCTTCTCTAATAGCTGGGAAGTATTCCATTGAGTATACATTCCACAGTTGCTTTATGCAGTCATCTGTTGTTGGTCTTTTAGGTTGGTTCCACGACTTTGGCTATTATAATGCAGGTATGAACGAACATAGGTATGCTAAATCTCATATTAATGTTTTTCATATTCTTTGGGTAAATGCCACCATAGTAGTATTGCTGGGTCACATTTTTCCATTTTTATTTTCAGCACCATATCTGTACCCTCAGTGCTTGTCTATCTGCTCCCCCTCCCACCCCTCCCAAAGCAGCCCTTCTGTAGCTTAATGAGAGGGGATAATTAAAAGTACAGATTCTGATTTATTAATAGTAGGTCTGGAGTGGGACCAGATTCCCTCTGTGGCATCCTGCTCCTTATTCAGAAACTGCAGGCCACTTGACCACATTAAGACAAAGGACTCAGGAGATGGCATCGGGTGTCGGACTGTGTTTCTTGCTGGTGAGCTTTGTGACCAGTTGCTCTTTCTCTGCACACAGTTGACATGCTGGAAGTAATCAGAAGTGACCTGACAATATGTCAACATTATAACATTGACATGATTCCTCTATTTACCACCACTGTTAAATTTACATACTTTGTAGCTCAACAGAGTTTGTGTATGTGAAGGGTGGGTAGAAAGGAAGTGAAGAGGTCTAAAGAAGATGGTGAAGGATTTCTGTGTAGAGGCAGATTTTACAGTGTGTATGTGTGTGTTGGGGGAGGGTTGGGGGGGAGAATTAAATGTGCTCCCAGGGAACAAGAAGCTGAGGTCTGGTTGAGTGCTGACATCTGTGAGTCATAATTCCGGAAATGTTTTTGAAACTGACTGTTCCCAAAATAATGAAGAAGGGCAGACAGGGAACTTATGGGAGCCAATAAAGTGAAGTTGTATTGAACAAGGGAGAAATAGGAGGATCAGGAGTGTGTGGTCACTCCAGGTTCTTCCCAGAATCTTCTCCCCTGCAGCTTTTCTTCCCGTTACCTGATGAGTAACATTCAACCTCTCTCTGGGAGACAGGCTAGAGGAAACTTGAAAATACAGAGTTTAAAAATTTTAGGAGTAAAACATGAACTCATTATTGGTCTTACTTCAGCTTGTTTTTCTCTTAACATAGTTATCTTTCTGTGTTCCCTTATCAGATCTTGTCTTAGCTTGAGTTCTCCCCAAAGCAGGCCCCAGCACACAGATTAGGGTATAAGTAATTTAATTGGGAAAGATCCAGAAAACACTGAGGGGAAGTGAGCAAATGAGACAGAGCCAATAAAGATTTGATAACTCCTGGGTTACCTTTGTGAAGACCTGGGACTCAGTCTTCTCATAGTCTCTGAGAGATTGTGTGGAACTGGAAACTACTCAATTCAGAATTGTCACTGAAGGATGGGAAAGCAGAAGGATTTAGGTACAATCCAACCCTTCATTGGTTGAGGATCTTCAAGAGTGAATATGAACAGGAAGTGCATGCAGGTAGAGAGTGGGAGGAAGAGAAGGTAGGGGAAAGAGGAGGAGGCAGGGAAGAGGAGGGGAGGCAGGGAATGTTGGAGGCATCTCTTTTTGTCCAAGGAGATGAGACACCATCCCAGAAACTTGCAGGTGTCCTCAGGAGAAGAACTTTCTAGATCATTCCCAAATAAATTACACCCAAATCTGTGTGTTGGGGCCTGCTTTGGGGACAACTCAAGCTAAGACAAGATCTGATAAGGGAACACAGTCTGTTCACTGGTCTCCACTGCCAGGTCCCTAACTCCTACTCTCACCTCACCCCCTATCCCTCCACTAATTTCTTTCCTAATTATCATCCTCAGATGAGTGTGGCTTCAAGTTATCTGGGGGAAAGGAGAAATGGGTTGGCTAATCTTATAGCATCACCTTCCAAGAGATCTGTGTGTCTTCTAAGGGAAATGTTGAGGCAATTCACCAACATTTCTCTTCTTTACATCCTCTTCACTAAAATGCTGCAGTATTTCCCATTTTGCATATTCTTAGGCACAGAGCCAGAGAAGCGAAGAGCCACTGACCTGCACGCAACTGGACTTTTCCCACTCAGCTGAGAGGTTTTATAAGCGAGGCAAAACCTCTCTGATAGAACAATGAGGGGAGAACCCAGACTTCTTCAAGCTCTTTTATGAGTTCCCTTTGGAAAATAAAAAGAATTAGAGCAATGAATGTTTGAGCTATAAGTGTGGGAAGGAGGATGAGTGTGTTCCTGAAGCATACAATGGGGTGACTGTTGCCTTCTGTGAACACTGCATTACAGAAATGAATCCATGGATGGTGAACAAGGATCGTTTGTTTCTGTTTTTGTTATTAGAAATCTGCAGGAAGTTCCTTTTGGCTTTTGATACTAAGTGATTTTTCTGAATCTCAGGAACAGAAAGCCTGGGGCCAAGTTTGGGGTGATGGGGGTGGGGTAAGCACTAGAGAGTGGCAGTGGGGTTCAGTCAGCCTGTGACCAGGCTGAAGACCACCTGTGGCCAAACCCAGTTAGTTGCCTTTGTTGGTACTTGTTCCAGCAGCTTCCACACACTGTTGGGGGTTGGCAGGGGTGGTTGACTGTGTCTCAGTGAGAGGGTGTGGGGAATGTATAGGATTTAGGGTGACTGGGGGGGGGCGTTCAAAAAGGAAAGTTTGCTCTGGATGAATGTGGTCAGAAAGCACGAAACTGTTGTATGATCTAACATACTAGTGATTTTTATTAGGAGGCAGAGGAACAGAGATGCCTCTGACAATCGCTGCCTCCCCTCCTCTTCCCTGCCTCCACCTCCTTCCCCCACCTTCTCTTCCTCCCTCTCTCTGCCTGCATGCACTTCCTGTTCATATTCACTCTAGAAGATCCTCAACCAATGAAGGGTTTTGTTGTTGAAGCATCAGCAAATACTGCAGTTAGCTGAGAGAGGGAGATGTTTGGTCATTTTTGTGGTTTATACAGTGTTCTAGTTTTACTTTTGTCTGTGCTCTGACATGATTATAGAATGCGTTTGTTTTTGTTCCATAGAATGGCCTTGTCTGATGTCGGTTTTGAAGGAAGGCGTCCAGAGGTCTCCCGAACAGGTCTTTATAAAATGTGCCATTTTGGCATGCAAATTATTTCAAAGTAAGGTCAGCTGAGGACTGGCAGGCTCATAAGAATCCTTTACCTCTCTCTTAATGATCTAAAAGAATGAAATTGTGGGTGTTACCCAGAATTAGCGTTTCACCAGAAGTGATCTTTCATTGAAGAAACCTGTCTATATGGCAGAGCACCTGGTCATGTAAGTCTCCTTCTCCTCGTGATGTGAGTTCCTGTCCTCTCTCTGTGAAGCCCGAGGTTCTATGCCATGCCCTAGCTCAGGGTGCCCACCCTCATTTTGCCCTGTTTCTTTAGGATCTATGTCTAAGTGGATTGTCCACACGTATGTAATTAAATTGTTCTTTTCTCTTACTAATCTGCCAGATGTTAACTTGATTGTTCAATCAGTAGAAGAACCCAGCGGGGTAGAGGTCCACTCCTACACTGGGTGTCAAAATCCTCTAAGGTTGCTTAGTAACAGTGCAAATTGAAAGGTCTGGGATAGTTATGGATGTGGCCTGTGCCTTATGGCATAAATGGGTTGGTTTGGGGCCAAGCGTTGGGGAGTCTGGGAAGAAAAACTATTCTGCAGGCTGGCCTCACAGGAAGCTACTATTCTTGCTGCGCTCCTACCCCCACCCCCAGCTCCCATATGACTGACTCTTAGTCCTCAAGTCTCAGAAGTCATCACTGCCTCCAGGAGGCCCTTTGTAACTTTACATCTAAAGGAGTCGCCCAACCCCTTCCATTCCTCTCCACAATATCGCCCTGTTATTTCCTATATGGCACCTGAAATGTGCTAAATTCACTCAGAATGAACAGATAAATAAACATATGAATAAAAGAATGAGTAGGTGAATAGAGACCAAGTTATTTACTATTTTTATGCTCCCCAGAGTGGCTAACACAGAATTGTTAGGGTTCATGTGTAGTTTCAACAAATACTTAGAACAAGGCAATTTAAAGATAAGGCATGATTTCGCAAAAGCATCTGGATGAAAACTCTATTTTCCTGGAACGAAAAAATATCACTTGATCTTGCCACACCCTTGTTTCTAGGAATGGAGATAAATGTATTGTGAGAATGCAAGGATGCAACTTAAGTGAAAGAGCTTTGTAAATTATCATAAAAGATATACACATCCACTCAAGCCTTATTTTACAGAAACTGAAACATGAAAAACAGCGACATGGTTAAAGATAAATATGGCCAGTTATAAGCAGCACTTATTTCTGAGCTTGCAGTCTGGTGTTTTAGTTAAAAATCATTCAATAATATTGTAACCACTGTCCAAAGAATAAAACAGCACATACATATTAATAACTCAGTATTCCAGCTTAACTGATTTAGCTATTCCAAGTTTTCTGACTCTTTCCAGAATGTGTCCATTTGGAATTGCAGTAGTAAAATTTTGGGCTTTTATATTACTTCTTGGATTCAGTTTTACCACTGGATTATTGCACTATGTAAAAGCCAAAGTGCTACCATTTTCAACTATGATTTTAAATGCTAGACTCAATTTCCGGTTCCTCTATCCTGGTTCTCAAAATATGATTTGCAGAATTTCTGAGGGTGTCTCAGTTTCAAGGAATCTACAAGGTTAATACTGTTTCCATTATCATTATCATCATCATCAACATTATTTGTTTTCTTTGTTCTCATTCTTACACTGTGTACAGGGAAGTGTTCTAGAACCTACATAACTGCTGTTTTCTCCCATGAACCTGCACCTTGTAGTTCATTTGTGATCCTCAGCTGCTCATTGGGGACCTTAAACCTTAGGCCATACTCAACGACTGAGTTCCCTCTCCTTGTTTATCGCAAGGACACCACAGCCAGGCCAGATCCAGATGGATGCTTGTCCTTCATCCTCCATCTCAATTCCAGGCACAGAGAGCTTTACTATGTCATCTGGAAATCTTTTTTTTTTTTTTTAAGATTTATTTTTTATTTATACATACAAGTTGGGGTACAGGCCAGAGGCGTGGGGTGGCGAGAGGGTTCACCAGAGACAGAGCGGGGAGCAGAAGAGGCAGATCAGAAACACACTGCTGAGGGGAGCAGCAGGCAAGGCAGGAGAGGTCTGCTGTGCCATGTGGGATTCTCCCCGGCTGGGTGTCGAACTCGCGTCACCGCTGCCAACAGCTCCACAGCGCAGCGCTTAACCACTGCGCCACCGGGGAGGCCCTCATCTGGAAATCTTGGGGGTGAAGTGCAAACGGACCTTCAGCTCCTGGAACCCTTGGCTTGTCAGATGGGGCTTAACCACGCCCACAGCCTGGGCCCCTCCTACCTGCCTGGTCTTGCTGCTTCTACCCCTGACCTCCATTTGTGGTTTCCCTGACCCTGGTACATCCTGGGGTGTCCTATTGCCCTCGCCCTGAGTCCACAGAGTCTGATGTCAACTCTAGTGTCGGGTTGATGTATCGCTCTGACGGCAAAGGGGCAGGTTTTCTGCCTGTTACAGTCTCACGCTTTCTCCTTGGCTGGCAGCCCTGTGGGAGCGCTAGTTTCTCTGACACTGCACCCTGCCCCACGGTTACAAGCCAGTGAGCTACTTAACGCGGCCTAATGAGGGGGAGATGGGGTCTGGGCCTGCAAAGTTGTCCTGTGGGTGCCTGACCCAGCCCTCTGATGTGACCAGAGAGAACAGGGCCGTTTTCCTCTAGGGGGCGCTGTGCTGCGGTAGCCGAGATGGCCTGGGCTTTTCTCTACAGGGCTCTGAGACCAGGGGATTGATCCTGGAAGCTTCGCTGGGTGCCTGACCTGTGAAGGATCAGGCCAGACTCAGGCACCATCAACCCCTGAGCCCCTGAGAACGCTGGGCAGATGAAGAGGGGGCTGTCATCAGACCCCAGCCTGAAGAAGGGCCTCAGAGACCCAGAAAAGAGCGAACGGGGACACGTGTAGATGTGCGATCTGTCTCTCATGTTGTAGAAGGAGACGTCTCCCGCCTCGTAGTCCAGGAAGACGGCCACCCGCCGAAGGCGCTCTTTCAGTGGGAGAATCTTCTCAGGGGAGGACAGGACCCGGTACTGGTTTCCAAACATCTCCAGGGTCCAGAAGCCGTTCTGAGGAACCAGTAAGGCCTCCCCTTTCTTCTCCACACTGTCTCTACAAACGCCCACAGCCCACACCATTACATTTTCCACGTTCACCTCCCAATAATGTCTCCCTGAAGAGAAGCTCTGCAGGCCCAAGACACAAGGCCGACAGTCGAATCTCTCTGGGCTATCAGGCACGCTCTGCCGGGAGGGGCCCCGTCTCACACTTCTCCGGTCCTCCGACAGGAAGAGCTCGGGGTGAGCCGTGTCTGGGTCCAGGACCACATCAGCTGCAGAGGAAGTCTCAGGTTTAGGCTTGGGATCTCAGGACAATGTGTGATTCCTGGTCCCTAGAGAGTTCCCAGAAAGTAGGGGGGGCGCGGAGGGGGAAGCCTTATGTGGCCACCTTTTCTACAAAGCCCCTTGACCCAAGACCCCAGGCAGTTCACAGATTGAGAATGAGGGGGGCTCTTGAGTGACAGGTAGAGGATAACCTGGGCTCTAAGATCAGCATCTGAGGGGTGTCAAAGGCGCTCACCAGCATGTAGCAGGGTTCTTCTCCATCCTGCAATGGGACAGCCAGACAAGGGAGCATCGTGAGATAAGGGCTAACTGAGCAGAATCCAAATTGTGCACGGACTAGTGCAAGGAATGCTAAACTTACGCAATTCTTCTTGAAGTTGCTCTGGAAAAGAAGCAGAAGCACATCAATGTCCTCAGAGAAGAATGAAGAGAATTTGCATTTGTATTAAATAGTGAAGGACTGGCGCTTTCTATGAACTCCTCCCCGACCTCCTCTGAGAATTGTCAAGAGGCCAGAAAGGATCTATGACCAGGTGGCTGGATATTATCAGTGCTTATTTAGGTTTGCTTTTGGGCAACTATAGTGGTGTATGTGGCCAGGTGAGTGGATGCAACAGTTGCAGAATGACCAACCGGATGCTTGATAAGGCCCTGAGAGGTGCAAGCACTTGCTGCTGCTTCTATTTATCCCCTCTCTATTTCCTGGGCCCCCAGCTATCAGAGCTGTGTCCTTTGTATGACAGTGAACTGTCCTTCTCTCTCACCTCTTATTTGATGTTCTTTCTCTTTTTCTTCATTTTCAACCTCCTTTTCCACAGATGGGACCTCTTTTTCCCCATGGAGTTTTCTGATGAGACAGATGCACCCAGCGATGAGGAGGAGCAGAGCGGGGGGGATGGTGGCTAGAGCTGCTATCCAGAGGGACGTGCTGGGAGCGAAGGATTCTGAAAAGGGAGCCAGGAAAGGAGAAGCAGGAGACCAGGATGAGAGGCCTCACATCTAGAGAGACCTAATTCTGAGGATCTCAAGTCCTGCTCTGTCAGCTTCCCTTTCAGAAACCCTAGTCTGAGATAGAGACCTTGGCTCCACACTGGCTCCCGCAGTGACTGTCTAGGCGAGGGACCTGGGGTCACCATGGAAAGGACCAAGGGGGAATAAAAACTAACCAGCCACTACCTTGGTACAAGCCACCATGACTTTTTGCCTGGAAATACTGCAACACCCTGCGACTGCCTCTGCCCATGCCCTCCACAGTCTGCCCTCAGCACAGCAGCCTAAGTGAAATCACACTGTTATCTCTTTGCTCAAAATGCTGCAATGTTTCCTATAAGCCAAAGGGGCCTACATATTGTCCCATATGATCTGGAAGCATTGCCTCTCCTCCAATTCCCCCTGCACTCAATCCATTCCAGCTACCCCTGCTTCACCTTGGGGTTCTTGAAATTGTCAGCCATGTTTCTACCTCAGGCCTTTTGCACATGCTGTCCTGATTTGCTAAGTGCTCAAATATCTGCATGTTTTTCTCTGTCCAATTTCAGTCTTTTCAATGAAACCTTCCCTGACCATTTTATTTATAATTACAATTCCTCCAAGGCTTCTCACATCCCCTAACCTCTCCAATTAATTTTTTCTTGTCACTATCTGAGTTATTTTACTCCTTATAATTATTTTACTTTACTGCCCTCTGTCACTCTAGATTGTGAGCCCCATAAGGCCAGGGATCTGTGTGTGTTTTGTTCAGTGATTTATCTTCATCTTCTACAAGAATATCCTTGAACTATGAGATGCTAGTTAAGCATTTGTTGAATGAATTTATGATAGTGTACAGATAGAGCAGGTCTCAGCTCTGTCCTGGGGGAATCCCATGGACAGAAAAGGAGGTCTTCAGTAGGCAGTGCTGCCAGGTGTAGAAAGTCACCCAACCATACCACTCTCTATCTTCTTGGTTATTCTAAACATTTAAAAATTGTTTCAGGATAAGGACCAAATGGTGGAAAGTATTCGGTTTACCCTCAGAGAAGAGATTCTTCCTCATGAGTTTTGATATTACTTGTTGACCCTCGAACATGGTTTTGAATTAACCAAAATCTACTGATATGTGCATTTCTTTCTATCCCTGGGTTCCACAGCCACAGATTCAACCAACTGAGATGTCTGTTGGATGAATCTATGGGTGCAGAACCCAAGGTTATGTGAAGGGCTGACTCTAAGGGACTTGAGCATTAGCAGATTTCTCTGGGTTCCTAAAACCAGTTTCCCTAGGACACCAGGGATGACTATAGTTACATTTTGGGGAAGAGTTAGCAGGCAGATTTGCAACTGCTTGGGGGCCACAGACCTCTGAGTGATCCAAGGATCAACTGTATTTGATTTTCCCCTGTGACAGGGCAGAGGCCATAGCTGAGCTGCAGCCACCAGCTCTTGAGGGCCCAGGACCCTTCTATCCCCTCCCCTCATCTCCCCACCCAAGCTTTGGGCTCCAGTGGCTGAGGATCCTGCCTCCATGGGATGAGAATCCAGAGTGCAGGGAACTAACCTGAAATGAAAATCACGGTTTCCTTTTCCTGGCCGAGCAGGGTGTTGTTGACGGAGCAGGTCACGTACCTCACAGCGCAGTCTCTGATGATCACTGCCGTGGAGACCAGGAAGAGGCCGTCGGCACCCACAGTGTAAGCCTTCTCCAGCGCCGGTGTGATCTCACCGAGAGGGCCCCGCCACACTGCATGGGGCTCTGGGTACCACCCTACAGAGGTACACTCTAGTCGGAGGCCCCCATCCTCTTGGCCCTTCATTTCAATGAGGGGGGCAGAGCCCAGGCCTGAGGACAGAGACCAGGGCTCAGCTAAAAAGGCAATGGTACCTTAGTCAAAATGTCACCAGTTCTTAATGGTGAGAGTCAAGGGAGGAGGGGGAAGTAATCAGAGTCAGAGAAATTGATTATTTATATTCTGTGCATTTCAAGTACCCCCTCTGTGAAGGGAGGAGGAAGAAAGGTAAAAGAAGGAAGGAGAGGAAGAAAAATCAAAGAACACCAGGAGACTAATATGTCAAACTTATTTTGAGCTCTTAAGAGGAAAGGATTACAACGCACTTTTCCTTGTGCTCCACCTCCAGGCTCCATCACAAGACCAAGCAGATCTGCCTCCCAATATATGGCGGTTGATTGATTCATTCATTAGCTAGTGATTTTCATTTCCTTACTTCTAGGTGGGTGTGCCCACTCTGACAAGAAATGAGTAGGTTTAGGATTTCACTTTAGCCCTGGGAGGGCTGCTCGGTAACCTTGACCTCCTGAGGCTCTAGGCTAATAGGATAAGGACAGAAACCTGCCAGGCTGGCGGAATCTCAAGAAACTTGTTTGACCTCAACGTTCAGGGGTTCAGATCAGCATGGCTATCATCATCGCAAGGAGCTGTTGGTGTTGGGGGGAAAAAGGACGTCTGCAACAAACTCCACAGAAAGGTTTATGGACCCCACCTCAGACTATAGAGATCCTAGACTCTAAGGGCTACTAATCCCTTAATTCCATCATCATCATCCCAAAGAGAGGATTACTGGGAACTGAGGGGTGGAGTTAAGCAGACAGGTTGGCTATATAACCAGAGTTTTGGACCTTGGGGGGGGTCTCTTGACTTCTCGCCGGGCTACAGCGTGCCATTGGGGGTTTCCAGCTCTTCGGATCTGGTAGGATGTATTTGGAGATTTATCTCTCTCTTTTCTTCTTTTGTCCCTGAGTTATTAATTTTTTTATTTCCCTTCCTTTTTGTAAATAAATCTTTTATTAACCTTTTTGTGAGTGCCTGCAATTGTTCTTATTATAAGTCCTTTTTTAAGCGTACGGGTGAGAACCCAGAGTCAGGCACCCCATTGTATATCGGGGTTGCCCTGTAACACTGGGTTTTAGAAGAACAAATAGAGCTAATATGCAAAGTCAAAACTCATCCCAAATTAGAGAGGTTTAGCTTCTGGGATTAAATTAATTGTATGATTTTCTAATAGTGTTTCCACAACATTGACCTGTCAGATGCACAAATTTCTTTTAAGTAATTTCTTTGCTAAGAAGAGCCAGCAATATATCAAAGACAAGATTAAAACCATTGCTTAAGTTTTCATGCTTTCTGCTCTATTTGATTTCTAGCAGGGAGAAGAAAGAAACTAGTTGTGTATTGAATGACTCACAGAAACTTGAAGTGAAGGTTCAAAAGAAATAGACAAATTGCAAAGAAATTCTACAAATCATTCCATGGGGTTCAGAAAGAGCAAGCATGCGACAGCAGACTTAAGGACAAAACTAGCCAGTCATAATGAAACAAACAAACAAAAAATAATAAGCAGAAAATTCTGTAACAAACCTAATTCAGATTGTTCAGTGTCATGCTTACAGTGAAAGAATAGAGGATTCCTGCTACTTACAAACCCATACTGGTGAGCTGTGCAGGAGATTATTTAGAGTGGTTTAGTGGCCTAGAAACCCTCCTACTGGGATATTTTGTATGAATCAGATAAAAGGTTGCTCTTTTGAGTAACTGTGGGGAAACCAAAGTGACTCCATGTTGTATCAGTGCCCTCTTAGACCCATGATGGTATTTCCCTATCCTGGGAAGACAGCCAGTTTCCGTTTCCTTCCCATATGCTAATTTGTACTCAAGATTAATAAACTTTATCAATCTTAGTATAACAAAGCCATGAGTGACACGTCCCTTCGGACATCTGGCGACATTTGTCTTACACAAGACTGACCACATATACTAAGCACAGTATAAACAGTATAGGAGTATAAGAAGATGGTGGTCAGAGAGGGTGGAGTGGATCCTGCCCACCAGCTTTGCTGCTGAGGTCCCCTATATGAAGTTGCCCTTAATAAATTTTAAGTGTGGGGGGCCTCCCTGGTGGCGCAAGGGGTTAAGCGTGGAGCTGTTGGCAGCTGGGCTGCTGAGTTCAATGCCTGGCCAAGGAGCTTCCCACATGGCGCAGCAGACCTCTTCTGTCTCACCCACTGCTCCCCTCAGCAGTGTATTTTTGGTCGATCTGCCTGTTCTGCTCCCCACTCTGTCTCTGGTGAACCCTCTCACCACCCCACACCTGTGGCCTGCACCCCAGCTTGTATGCAAAAATAAATAAATCTTTAAAAAATAAATAAATTTTAAGTGTGATCAATGGGAGATCTTGTTTTGTTTGTTGGATTCAAATTATCTTCTTAATCTGGGGACACAACTGCACCAAGCTAAGGTCTCCTATCAGTTAGGATCTGGGCCCCCCGTGAAGGTCACTCTGTTCCCAAACTTCACCTCCACTATCCTGATGGACTGAAATGCCTTCGATCTATGTGAGTCTTAATGGTTTTTCCATTCTTCAAAGATTTCTCTTAAAACATAACACACTGTATCTGTGAGTGAGGTCACACCTTAAAGCCATTTTTAATAGTCTCCTAAAAATCCCAGTTTATAGGCGATCTATTTTGAAGCCTTACCAGTTGGGCTTAATGAAACCATTGATTCGCACATTAGTAACTCTCACCACAATTAGTATTTAGGGAAAGGAAACAAGGCAGAATTAAAATTTATCAAGAAATGAGATGTCTGTATGTTGTGGTTTGCTGGGCAGCCCTTGTTTACTCCAGATGTCCTGGTGTGGTTATGAACAGTGCCTCTCTCGCTCTGAAAAGTGTACAGTTCAAATAATAAACATAATGTCCGCTATGGAGGACCCACGTGCTGGGTGCTATGCTAGATGGGACGTCACTGTGGCGTGTACTGACCCTGGTTTATAATGATGCACACCTGAAACGTTCACTATTATATTGCACTGGTACTTCAATAAAATTGTTTTTAAAGAAAGAATTAGAGATTAAACATTCTCCATTGCTCAAGGCAACAGCTGAGTACTCAAGAACTGATACGCTCAGTTTTGCAGGGCACACCCACCACTTTGGGCAGAAGGAAGCCACCCTCCCTGTTTTATGGGGCTTCTTGGCAAACATTGTTGGTCTGCCATGGGCCTGAAGGTGGGAGAAAAATCTCTTAAGAGCCACGCTGTGAAGAAGCACCAGAGCCAGAGGACATGACACACCTGCCACCACCAGGCGCACGATGGCCTCGTCGTAGGACCTGCCTTCTTGGAAGTAGCAGCGGTAGTCGCCGTTATCATGGGCTGTGATGTTGTGGATGACCAGCGCCGCCCTGCCCCGGTGGATATCTTCGCTCACGAAGGTTGTCCTTCCCCGGTACGCCTCCGCCTGCAAGTCTGTTCTCTCTCGCCCACCCTTGTACACAAGCACAGCCAGGGAGAACCGGGCCCGGAACCAGCGCACCTCCATGTCCTCAGCACTTCTCTCAGGCGACAGGTGGCAGTGGAATGTGGTGTTTCCTCCCACCATGGCCAGGATTGGATTGGCTGGTCCCACGACAGTAAACTGGGCTGTTGGATAAAGGGGTAGAACCAAACAGGGGCCATTGACCATCAAACAGTTAAGCTAGGAAAGGATGTGGATATTTCTGGGGACAGACATATTCATTCTAAGGCTACAGAGGCTTCTGGGGACCAGCAGCTGTGTCTGGTTGGCAGTTACTGGTCCCCAGGAGGGGATTCTATTGACGCTGCTAATGCTTCAAGGAGGAAACACTGGGGAGCACACACCAGGCACCCCTCAGAGACCCTCTGCTTATAAAGGATTTCTGTTCTCCAATCCAACGGTGTTTGCAGCATGAACTTGACTGGGCCAATAGGTTAGCCACCAGCTAGACTCAATTGAAATGTGCTGCAAATGCAAAATGCACACATAGTTTTGAAATTGTGGAATAAAATATGTTAACTATCTCAGTAGTCATCTTTTGCACCGATAAAAAGTTTAAATAATACTTTGATGACTTGGGAATACATAAAGTATAATATTAATATTTATTTTAACCGTTTCTTTTTGCTGTTCTGAATGTAACTGCATCTGCAGCTGGCCTTTGTGGCTCTGTGTTTCTAGAGGACAGGACAGGTACACGACGCTGAACACGTGCACAATGCAAGGGCAGCGATCCAGCTACAGTGCTTCGAGGTTCTGCTCCTCTGCAGACTGAAGGGTTCACTTCCTTTTTGAGCAATGGGTATTCTCAATGGAGTTCCGGCATGACCCCTACCTGAGAAGCACGGAAGCAAGCTGAGAAGGAAGAAGAGAAGGGAGTCTGGCAGAAAGACGTGCTGGGAAGCAACGGGCTCCATAAGCACCAAGGTTGAGACATCCAGGAGAGTCACCCACGAGAGGCAGGGACCGGAGGCCTAGGGGACAGACACAGCCGTGGAGTCAGCCAAGGACGCTGGGCACTAAGTTTTGAGCTAGGTCAAACTTCCCTATAACCCATGTTGGTATCATAGGCGCCCCAACTTCTGCCTTGGGCAGCCCCCCTCTCCCTAGGTTCAGGTATCTTTGGATAAGACGCATTCATTAAATGTTCCATGGATCGAGCCAACAATACTCGCGTCAGTGAGATGGGGAGGCAGTTAGTTTTCCGCTCACTTCTAGGGCCAGAGTTGAGTTTCTCCAGTTGTCACCTGAGCTCCCTCTCCTCCCTCCTCTCTTCCTCCTGCTCCAATGGTATAGCCGGTGACTGGGGGAGCGTCTCCGCCCCCCTCCCCGGAAGTGCCCCCTCCCTCGGGGACCCCACCGTTCCCACCTCAGGTTGCGCGCCCCCTACGTCCCCAGCCCACCCCAGAGCTGTCGCGCTTCCCCTCCCTTTCCTACCTTCTAGAATTAACTTGTGCGTTTCCTTTCCTCCTCTGACGCTCAAATGATGATTTTCCTATTGCCCCTCCTCTCCCTATCCTGCCCATGAGCACAGTCGTAACCAGAGAACCCACCGTCCGGAAAGCGGGGGGAAAATTTTGTCCTGTCCTCCTGTGAGTCGCCCTGCGAAGGGGCTGCGGGACCTGGGATCCAGGTACTCCCACCGCGCAGTCCCAGGATTTCTCCCGAGGGGTGTAGAGCCCAGGATTGGCCAGCTGCGGGCGAGCCAGCCAACGACATCGCGGAACCTACTTTGTCATCAGTTACTAGGTAGAATATACAGAAACTTTAAGGATTAAAATCGTACGGTTGCAAATAGAGAGATTATCAGGATTTGTCTTTTCCGTTTTCTTTTTTCAGGGGCAGCCTCAGGATTCGTGTGGGTTGTGGCATTGCTGCTAACCACAAGGAGAGACCTCTGTGCTAGAGGCAAGGTAAGGGGTGGGGAGGTAATGAGGTAAGCACAAGCAGCTCTAGTCCCAAAGCCAGAGAAGTCTTGTTCAAATAGCTCAGCTTGTGTGGGGGGCAGGGGAATGATTAGGGGATGCGGGGAGGGGTTGAGGGGCATTAGAGAATGAGACAGGACACACCTGCAGTGGCTGTTATGAAGACTAGGCATTCATTCCAAATCCACTGCCTGGTGCATGCTGGGAGCCTGAGGGAAAGGCAAGACCCTTTCCCTCAGGGAGGTGACATTCTAGTGTGGGCGGGAAGATGGCTGCGAAGGGCTTCAGAAGAGGTCGCTCCACGATGTGCCAAATCCACTTTGGCGTGTGAATTAATTTGCACTGAAGGCATTGGAGAATTTACAGGCTCAAGAGAAACTTTTGCTTCTCCCTTAACTGCCTAGAAGAATTTAGATAGAGGACCTTGCCTATAATTAGAGAAATTATCAGAAATAACTCTTTATGAACTGTGTAGCAGGGCAAACATCTACTCATCTTATTGTCATGTGAATTACCCTAGTTCCTCTCTGAAGTCCCAGGCCCCTATCTTATTCCTTGGTTTAAGATGGCATTTAAACTAAAATTTTGCCACGCCTGTAGTCTTCACCTTTTAAAAGTAAAAACAGCTGTAGGTTGCACAAAACCTGGCAGTGGGCGGATCTGACTGCTGAAGTTGTTTGCTGACCTTGCTCTAATCTGACCACCTGAATAGTCGAGACTTTTCCCAAGGCCTGGTTTTAAAATTCTACAAAAAATTGGGAAAGTATTTTGTTCAACTAAAGCAAATCTGGTGAAGGAATGAACTTTCAATCAAAGGAGAGAACTCTTTGTTAAAGTGTTTTATATTTATATTTACTAAAAATAACCAAAATCCTACTACCAAATCCATAAAAAAATCACTCTTTCATAAGTGGATTATTATATTTCTATATCTGGGATATGGTGAATATATTCTGGATTCTTACATCTTAGAAAGAAAAACTTTTTATGTAGTGGAATAGATGTAAAGTGTTGTTCCCTATGATGTTATGCTCTAAAAGCTCTATAAATATGTGTATATATTTATACATCATATAAATATAAATTTATAAAATGTGTTACACCAGAATTCTTATAATAATAACTGTACACCAAAAACTTTTTTTGGTAGATTTAATACTCGATCATAGCTGTGAAGCATTTTTTGGCAGTCAAGTTTCTTGTGGTCAGACTGATTTCCACCTTTCTCTTGCTTCACTTTCACAAGGAACTACATTTTCCAGGCTCCCTTTTACTCTGGCTTCTGGGTAGTGTTAGCCTAGGGGAAAACTAACAAGAGATTGGCACGCAGGAGGAAGGCAGAAAGCGAGGGCATTTCTCCTTCCTCTCTGTTTCCTGTAACATATTCTGTGGCTGCTGCATCCATCCTGGGTCTGGAGATGGTCTCCCTGGCTTCTGAGTGCCTGCTGTTCATTCTGGGGCATCCACCACCTCCTTTCTAGCCCCTTTTGGGCTCCAGCCACCTCTCCTCACTGTCCCTCCAGTGATAACAGCTTCTTGCTGTTGCTAATCTCTGGCCTCCCTCCCAGGAGTGCCTATCCTGGCAGCCTGTTCATTTTACTCTCTTGGACCTTGTTTTTTTAAATTCAGCCCTGCCCAGCTTCTGCTCCTATAGGAAGATAAAGTTAACTTCAGATGTTAGGCTCTCTAAGGACGCAGCAGTTTAAATGTTAATTTTCTGTCCAGTAAAGTGAGGCTACTGACACCGTCAAAGTCCACTGATGAAACCCGTCTAGGAATATAACAGTGAAGTTATTGCGCAGGAAGGAGGTGGCCAAAATTCTAGGAAAAGGTTCTGGCTGTGTGAGGTTGCACAGTGTAAATGCACTTAATGCCACTGAATTATAGGCTTTTCAACATTCATTATAAATAACTAGACAGACATCAAGTGTCCTGTGAGTTATCATTAAATGCCAACTAAAACAAATAAGCTTCTAAGTTTAAGTGTTTCGTTGAGTTTTAATAGGTGATTTGAGCTGCAGTTTAGGTCCAGGTTCATCTGAAGCCCTGTTTTGTCAATGCCTTTTCTGATATTAGCTGCAATTTGAGCTGATGGCTATTTTTCACTATTTATACTATATTTTTGGCTTCCCTTATTAAAGAAAGAATAATTATAATTATCAATATTTTTATGCTCACAAATATTCATATAAAATATATTTATATTTATAAATGTAAATAAATAAGTCAACTCGTTTCATTGTTCCTTCCATAGCCCTGTCATTCCACTAGTAATTGACATGTTTATAATCAATTCTCAGTGAGACTGGTGAAGTGGAAAATGCATTGAAGAATTTCAACAAACTTTATAGCGATGGTGATTACACCAACATTTAGTGAAAACTCACCATGTGTTAGGTAGGGGTTGTTTTAAGCATATGTAACTCACAATAATCCTATGAAGCAGGTACCACTATTATTATTTCATTTCATAGATAAGGAAAATGAAAATTTCAACTTTCAATTAACAGATGTTTTCTGCAAGTGCTGCAGAAACTTCCAAACACTTGGGAGTTTGGTGTATTTTCTGAAATTCCGATTTCTCTGACCACCCCACCCTTCTCCATCCTCTCTACCCACCCCCGGCCAGTGCTCCCTCCGGCTGCCAACACAACCTATGCCCAAGTCCCCTAACCTCTTACCACGACCTCTTGAGAGGCTACATTAGCCTGTTAACTGGCAAATAACCTTCATATATCCTTTCAAGGGGACTCCTCCATCTACAAAGTTGAAAACGTCTCCAATCCAGTATTTATGGTCCTCACAATTCCCAACCGGAGCCTGGTTCTGGACCGATTTTTAAGGATCAAGAAAATTATTTTTCAGAGAAAGGTGCTTCTGTTGTACAGTAGTGTATTACTTTTTAGGTCTCTTTCAAGGAGTTCATAGTCCGCGTGTAGATTTCAGGTCTCCTGCAATTTTTCGCTGACATTCGAAATCCCGAGTTCACCTTGCTAGACAGGCGCTGTAACCAGCCAAACCACGGGGCTAGAGTGACCTACCTGCTCCTGCAAAGTGGTATTGTTCTTTGGGGGGGG